>WBNM01009389.1:119814-198348 GCA_013399055.1 Ramphastos sulfuratus | reverse complement strand
GTCTGGGAGCAAGTCAGAGCACATTTTCTCCCTACATCCGCCAGTGCACACACACAGTCGCAACTCGAAGTTTAGCTCGTCTCTGTGCGACAACACTCACCCTCTAGCTGCGGTGGGCAGTGGAAGTAGAACATGGCCCTGCGGCTGAGCGGGCGCCCGCTGCCCGCCGCTGCGAGCCGGACGGCGGCCGCAGCTGGGGCCAGCCCGCGAGTTGCGGGGCTTCCGCTCACTCCCCGCACCCACACACCGGCACCAGCTCTCCCGCTAGGCACCGCCACGCACAGCCGAGGTATCTCCTGCCGACCTGAAGACAGAGGGAAAGAACAGAATCAGCAGAAAGCACCTAGAGAAATTTACTGATAATCCTAGTTCCCATCCCGGAGGAAGCAGAGAAAGTGGTGTCTAACCCTGTGCAGCGAACCGAAAAAGCCAAAGGCAGAAACTCCGTGGCAGGTGCATAGTAATCAGAATCGGCAAAACTTTGCTGCTTCTCTTGGGTTCATTGGGTTGTTGGGTTGTTTGGGATTTTTTGTTGTTGTTGTTGTTGGTTGTTGGGTTTTATTGTTGTTGTTTTGGTTGAGTTTTTTTCTGTTCCCTCCTCCCAAATAACAAACTATCAATCTCTTGTTCTTCTTTCTTCCTGTCTTTCTTCGTACATACTTACATACATATATTCATCTATCTATCTATCTATCCATCCATCTATCTATCTATCTATCCATCCTTTCCAGACCAAATAACTACAGGAAGAAAAATAAATGTTTATAGCATTAAAAAACAAGCAAGCTAATAGCAAAGAAAGAACCGTGTTAATAAAACCAGCAAACTAACAACAACAATAAAAAAAAACCAAACCAAACAAACCAACCAACCAAAAACACCCAAAACAACCAAGCTCGAACATGTGAAATACTCTGCCTAAAGGAAATAAAGCCCAAAAGCTGTGCACTGTGTTCACGTTGGAAACCAACGTCCTCGACATGAAAAAATATTAAAATTAAAATTTATATGCAGTCATATAAAACACAATCCAGGAGGCAAATAAAAACAGCAATCCATACCTAAACCGAAGTAAAAATCACCGGTAAGGTTTGGGGGTATTTTGCACTGGAATAAGGCGCTGTGAGTTGTTGGCTGCAGAGACAGAAGGGCTCTGTGGAGTTCTGGAAGTGGCCAGATGTCTTTATATCTGTCTACAGCATGCTCTGCCTCTCAGCACTTGCCTTTATAATCTCACGCATAATTGGCCTTAATCTGATTATTTCCAGCGCTGTCTACAGTGAGTAACTTGGATAGGTCTATTGGGCCCTACAAATGGCCCACGTGGTGTACAGAGCGGGGCGGGGGGGGGCAAGATGAAAAGAAAAAACCCGTCATTTCTCAGCAAACACCAGGAATGTGAACTGCAGCAGCAAAATCCCATTATTTTCTGCGCGTTGGCGCTCCGGGGCTCAGTGGCCCCCGGTGCCACCCCCTTTCCACCCCTCCCCCGCAGGGTGCCCCGGGCTGCAGGACCGGGAGGGGGGGCCCGCCGTGCCGCGCTGTGCCCCGCCGTGCCAGCCGTGCCCCGCCGCCTGGACCCCGGCGCTTACAAAGCGCCGGCTAATTGCCGCCGGATGGGTTTTGGGGGGCCGCGCTGCACACGCCTTGCCTTTCCAAGCGATCGTACGACGGCAAAGTTTGATTTTGTTCTCAGCGAGGGGTCTCTGGATTTATGCTCGCTTCCCGTCTGCAAATGATATGCGGCGGGACCCTTTGCAATTACTTTTAAAATGCATCCGAGACACAGGCTCAGCGGAGAGAGATGGCCCTTGCCTCAGCCCGGGTGAAAATTAGACTTTAAAGTACCCAGATGAAATTTTCAAGTCAGGGACGTGGGATTGGATCAAATCACATAAACTGCAAAAAAAGCAAGTATAATGGCGCATAATTGGTTCTGTAATAGCATTACACAAGGATAATAGCCTGTTATGGCCCCCTGCACATTAAGTGCTTCCCTGGCGTAAAGCCTTTATGATATTAAAGGGGGAATATAATGATATTTTGGTTATTAAATGCGTGTAATTAATTTATGCACCACTGAAAATAAAGTTGGTATTATGACCCACTCAAGATGCATCAGAAGATGTAAGTCAGACAACTGTTGATAAGTTCTGGTGTCTATGTTTCGTCTAGACTGCTGATTTTATTTTGGAACAATTGCTTCTCCAGCAGACTACACAAATTTAATATTTTATAAACATTGTAATGTTCTGTGCAGGAAGGGCTAGCAAATCTACACAGGCTCTCTCAGGTCTGATGGAGGTTTAAAGATATAGCACAATCATATCAAAGAGAAGATGGATACAGATAATACAGGTGCAGAAATAGAGATTCTGAAGAGATAATGTCTTTGGAAAGTTATTCTGCATATACGATCTTATTAAATACACACTAATAAGCCTTAGAATTATCATCTGCTCTATCTGCCTTTCACACTAGGCAGAGATGTGGAAATTTCCCTAACGTATATTCAACTCAAAGTTATGTTTCTGTCCTGTAAAACATTATTTTAGCAAAGCAAGGCAAAAATTAATTGGACCTGAGATCCAAATTGATTTTATTTGATCTCATCTTACTCATCCACCTATAAATTTAGAATACTAGCAACAGATTTAGAAGGCTGCATTCAAACTCTGTTTAAAACTACAACATATTTATATACATACATGTCCATCTTTATGTACATACATGTCTATATTTCCATACATACATTTACACATATATACATCTATAAACACTTTTAGAGATATCTGTTTAATAACAGACATTGACTTACCATCCAGGCAAGCCTCTGAACAGCAAAGTATACTTCATATACACATATATGAACTCCGATGCCTTTTATAGGGCCATGCAAGATGCAAGACCAATGCTTTAATCCGACTGCACTCCTTCAAATAGCAGCATAAGCTTGAGGTCAGTTAACCTTAAAAAAGAAGAACATAACCCAAAGGTGCTGTCTAGATCTCCCTTGCCAGCCTCTCCACCCTGAACTTTAAAATCCATGTGAGGCAAGTACTGGAGCATCCCTTCAAACAGATTCAGATGTGACTTTTCCTTTTTCTCTGACGTTGGAAAGAGAGGACTGAGAGTGTTTTATTATAAGAACCCCTAATAAAATAATAATAACTTCATTATGGCGCTCTCAGGCCTTGCTCTAGTCAAGGGGCTGCATTGCTGTTTTGACTCCAAGACTCACTTTCCCCAGCAGTTTGAAGCCTGCAAGTTCAGCATATTGCAGGAGGTAGAGAGGGTGGAATGGAGCAGGGGAAAGTGCTGCAAGTAACTGCGTTTTAAACAGAAGCAGACAGACCCTGAGTTGGACGAGGCTCTACTTTCTTCCAAGGAGCAGCAGCTACAAAATAAGGAGATAACTAAGCGATATATAATTCTCCGCAATCGGCGGTTCGGTGTTTGTTTAATTTTAGTCCACGAAATGTGGCGTTGGCATCATTAAAAGTTAGCGCATCGGAGTCTTGGGTGCCCTTCTCGGGCGACCGGAGCCTCAGGGCGGCGGCAGCGGCGTGTTCCAGCACCGCGGAGAGCGCCCGGCACCGCTCTGCTCCCAGTCTCCGGCACGCTTGGCACCGCTCCGCTCCCAGGTCCCCCAAGACCGCCGACACCTCTCCGAATTATCCTGCAGTGCCCGACACCGCATCGCTCCGAGACGCGCCACACCACGCGGCACTTCACCGCCCGGCATCCCACCACTCCAAGCTACCCCGCACCACCTTGCACTCCCCCACACGAACTAGCACAGCTCTGAGTCCCCACGCACCGCGCTGCCTGGCCCAGTCCGCTAATGGGTATCAACCGGTAAGTCCCTTCCGCGATGGAAGGCTGTTATCAGGGCTGTTTCTGTGTGTCTGCCTATCCCACTTTCAGCAGGCATCTTCCTGAGGAGCTGGGACCATAGGGAAAAGAAAAAAAAAAAAACCAAAAACCACCACTAAGCTGCTTTGGATCATGGCTAGTATTTCTCTGGTAGCTCCCCTCATCTAGCTACCAAAGACAAACATTAAAAACAAGCTGTAGCATAAGATAACATACATAATTGAGCTTCAATATTTCAGGAAAAAAAACACAAACCACTTGTAATGAAAATTCTTTAAAGTCTCTCTCATTAATTATATTGTTATTGCCATGAGTATTAGTTACTCAGTCTGTGAGGAAAAGTTCAAGTAAATATAATTCTGGAGAAGTTTTGCAGCTTGTGTTTGTTTCAAAGCTGCACACACAAACCCACCTTTCTCCTATCACAATAAAACCTAGGACTGAACTGATGAGCAAAACCACTGAATGGATGCTTTCCTTGAGTGTGATCAGCTTTGAGGAGAGTATTTGTAAAACTCTAGAAAGTCTGAATGGCTCAAATTTGATGAAATGACACTTATTTTCCCATAATTCTCAATATCTAACCACGCACACACACACACAAAAGACTGGCAGCTAAAAGGTTATTTTACCCTAATTCGTGTGCAGTAAAATGTATTTTCCAATTAACCAAATTTGCCGATTTGTCCCGCTTGGACACTCTTATAATTTATAATGTAAAAGTGTTCTTTCTTTATCTAAAGACCAAGGTGACTGCTTTTAATTTTCTGTAACCTCTTTACACTTGATGTTCACCAGACTCATAATGTTAATTGGCTTCATATACGGATCATCAGTTTAATGAAGGAATAAATCCTATGTTGCTTTATGTCCCTCTGTTTTAACAATGATTGCTTTAATGAAGAATGTGACGTGTTTGAAATCAAAGCTGTAGGAGACATTAGAGAGTTGGGTTTTTTTTATAATGACCAAAATGCTTATTTAAAGCTAAAACCATGAGGTTTCCATATTTTGAAAGCTTTTCTTTAAATTATTTTCCATGGAGAACACTGACACGTTCTTCAGCAAAGAAGTTTCTCTTCATAATTGTGAGCAGAGACTGAGAATAACACAGTTTTGTAATGTAAACATCCCTATTAGGTTATAAAATTATCTCTGAGCTGATTTTATGCCACCATAGCTTTCATTCAAAGTAAAACTCCTAGAGAGTTAAAAGGCATTGTGTCTCCTTCATAGGGAGTATTTTGGGGTAACTAACACATCTCTTTGTTAACCTACTGTTTTTTTCATTGTTCACACATATATTAAGAAAATTAGAGAGGAAAAAGTACTGCCAGTTTATGCACAAAAGCACTGGGTCACCGTAATCTATTTATCCCTACAGGGATTTCAAGGTTTTGGGAGCAAGGGTAAAATGTAATGAAACATGGGTTTGTAGAGGTAGATGACTGCAAATCAGAGCATCAATTAGGTCAAGCTGGAAAGCAGCAAGTAGACCCAACTGCATTTACCAGTTATGCTAGCTACAGCAGAAATGTAAAATGTACAAAGCAATGCATTTTGGTAGTTTAACTTTTACATTCCTGGTCCCACTTATAATGAAAGTAAGTCTTTTTTCTCTCCTTTTTTTTTTCCCCCCTTACTTTGTTTGTTTGTGTGTGTGTTGTTTCTTTCCTTTTTCTTCTACATATACTGGATATATTTTTTGTCATTTGAGAGCTGCTGTCTGGACTGTAACCACATGATCCTTGGATAAAGGATCATTCAACACTGACAGGCAAAGTCTATAATCAAATGCTGAAGCAGGGCTGAGCAACCAGTAGTTTTGGACAGAAATTTAATGATACATCAAAGGAAACACATGAAAAAGGAAGCATATTAGTTCAAATTACATATTACTAAGAAGTCATTCAGTGTGCCAGGGCTGATTCCATGGCATCTAGGGTTTATGTCCCCACAAGTATACCCATTCAACCCAGGTCACAAAAAATTTCAGGTAAACACGCATGCATCTTCTGTTCCATACCGTTCCACTATACAGTATTGTGTTTTGAGCTGGCCAGAACTACAGTCTTTTGGGTAGGAACGGACAAAAGATCATACTTTGCCTCTCTCTCCATGGAGAACAAGGTGGTACCTTGCAGCGCGAGGATCAGCCTGCCAGAAACCTTACCCAACAGCAAGAGTTCTTTATCTGGAGCTATGCCTTTACCAAAGCTATGCCTGGTACCTGCACTGTTTACCATTTGGAATGACTGAGAGTGCCTTGCCTTTGGAGAAAAGTTGTTTGATGGGTTTTTTTGGGGATTCTGTTGGTGGTGGTGGTGTTTTCCCCAGAAGCAGCTACTCTGCCTTACTAGAAGCTAGTGTTTTTGAAAACTGAACAGATCTCTCATGAATATAGAGTATATGAATATTGACATTACTTATGCTGGTCGAAGGCAGAGAAGTTATTTGACTAAGAGGCACCCACAGCTACTAGACATTAAGAGTTGTGAAAGTGTTAAGTTAAAAATGGAAAGACATAATATGTCAGATTTAGGTTTGCACATTCTTTGGGTGCTCCTTACTTTTCCAGGGACTTACCAGTTTATTTAAAAAATTTCAGATGCTTAGAAGGCTGCAGGAACTGAATCTTGAAATATACACATTTTGTACTACTGTTTATTCCTCCATTTTTCTAATGCAACATATTTGGGAACAATATCATGTTCTCAAAAAATAGCTGCCCAGTTTTAGGTTCCTGATCCATGTAGATCCACTAAAACAATGACCTGCTTTTCAAAGATGTTGCATGTTGCTTGAGACACTAGAAATCCTGAATACAGCCCAACTTTTCTAGAGACTTCTCTGCAACTCATTGTGTTAACAAGACAAGGCAACTGGCTTTCTGGTAGAATGTCTCAGATCTTCATCTGGGCACAGAGGTGGTCCAACATCATGTTTATGTTAGCTGGATAGGTATTTTGACATTACCATGGTCTTGTTCTTTGACAAGCAGGACGTAGACAATTTTTTGTTTTAGTATCTACAAGGCAAACTCTTATGCTTATTTTGTGAAACAGCACAAAGAAGGGATTGAATCCTTCTTTTTCCCTCTTCTCATGATGGGTGGTGACAGTTTGTGTGTAACACTTCCTCAGTCCTTCAGCTCATCCTTCTAACCACGCCCAAGTTCAAGCTGATTCCTGCTCTACCTCTTAATATGTGATTCAGCAGGAAACTACAACTAGGCCTTTCTTCATCCAAATCCCTCTAGAGTTATTTCCAAGGATCTGGATGCTCTGTGCTAATTAAAGGCACTACTGAAACACTGATAATGGTGTTCACTGATGTTCAGAGATTTGTTGATTCAGAGAATGAGATGGAACCATTTAAACAAACTGAATATTACATGAATGAAGGAGGAAATTGCAATTCATTCCTTGATCTTAAGAACAAGGTAGTGCAAGGTCATGCAAAATTTAGAGACAAGAGTCCCAAAGCTTTCTAAAAAAAATTCCACTTTAGAGATTATCCATATGGTCTTTCAGCCTTTCTCCTCCAGCTTCATGAACCTTAGCTTTCCTAACACATTTTCTTAAACCAGGACCACTAAGTCCTTCCTTCACTGTCCTTTCCTGTGCTCTCTGTCCCATTTTCTTACCTTAAAATACAGGTGCTATCACTTTCTAAGGTAGGACGGAGCATTTGGTGAAATGTCCAGAAGGCTCGAGACAAGATGTGGCACAGGAACGCATCACAAAACATGCAAGGTCACTTACCTATCAAGTGAGGGGTAATCTACCTCTATGTGTAATTTAGATAGAGTATACATGGGTCATGATAAAGTGCTGATCTCATGACAGCATGTGGTAAAGGAGGAAGGGTTGTGTAGTCTTGAGTAGGACAGAGCTTCGGTCAGCTGAGGCTACTAGGGAGGCTAAGGCCTCCTTGGAATTCAATCTTGCAAGGCAGGCCAAAAACAGCAGAAAGGGCTTCTTCAAATATATTGCAGGCAGAACCAACACTAGAGGCAATATAGGCCCACTGCTGAATGGGATGGGTGCCTTGGTGATGGAGGATGCAGATAAGGCAGAGTTGCTGAATGCCGCCTTTGTCTCTTGTCTATACTCAGGAGTCCCACACTCCTGAGGCCATGGAGGAAGACAAGGTTAAGGAAGAGGCTTCCTTAGTTGATAGGGACTGGGTTAGTGAGGACTGGGTTAGGGAAGAGTTAAGTAAACTGAACATCCTTAAGCCCATGGGTCCTGATGGCATGCACCTGCAAGTGTTGAGGGAGCTGGTGGAAGTCATTGCCAGACCACTCTCCATCATCTTTGGTAAGTCATGGTGGACAGGAGAGGTGCCTGGGGATTGGAGGAGGACGAACGTCACTCCAATCTTCAAAAAGGGGGACCCAGGCAACTATAGACCAGTCAGCCTCATCTCTGTCCCCAGAAAGATAATGGAGTGGCTTATCCTCAATGCTGTGCTTCACCATATCAAGGACAAGAAGGTCGCTGGGAGCAGTCAGCATGGCTTTACAAAGGGGAAGTCATGTTTGACCAGCCTGATAACCTTCTATGGGGATGTAACCAGGTGGACAGATGATGGAAGAGCAGGGGATGTCCATTTGCTTCTGCTGACTTTATAAACCAGTATGAGGAGCCATATGGCCATGGACCCACCTCAAGTAGTGAGCCTCCAGTGAAGGGAGCTGGGAATGGCAAGTGTGTGGCAGTCTGATTCCCACCCAACTGTATGGCAGTATTTGGTTCTCAAAGCTCTCAGGTCAATTTGAAAATATCACTTGGTGACTATCATCACCGTTCTGCCACCAAGAAGTTACTCTTGTGATCCAGCTTTAAGACTAACAGACTCTATTTCAGCCCCATTTTCTCTAGGTCTCAGTCACTGGCCAGCCCATGCACATGAGAAGCAGTGCAATATTCAGGTCAAAACCTTATTGCGGTAAAAAACGTCACTTGCTACAGTTAGTTATAGGACATGAGCCTGTAAAACAAGGGCTAAACATGCAGCACCTGTGAATCAGAAAGGCTGTTACTGCAATAAAAATTGTAAGTTATATTTGGAAATGGGATCTTCTTATAATCTAGGAGAAATAAACATGGAGTCATAGCATCAGTCGGGATTGGATGGGACCACAAGGATCATCTAGTTCCAACTCCCCTGCCATGGGCAGGGACACGTCACACTAGATCAGGCTGTCTAGAGCCTCATCCAGCCTGCCCTTAAACATCTCCAGGGATGGGGCTTCCACCACCTCCCTGGGCAACCCATTCCAGGGTCTCACCACCCTCATGGTGAAGAACTTCCTAACATCCAAACTGAATCTATGCATTTCTAGCTTTGTTCCATTTCTCCTAGTCCTGTCACTACCTGACATCCTAAAAAGTCCCTCCTCAGCTTTCTTGTAGGCCCCCTTAAGATACTGAAAGGCTACAATAAGGTCACCTCAGAGCCTTCTCCTCTCCAGACTGAGCAGGCCCAACTCCCTCAGTCTCTCCTCATAGGAGAGGTGCTCCAGCCCTCTGATCATCTTTGTAGCCCTTCTCTGGACACANTCTAATAGGGCCTCCAGAACTTGAAGCAATACTCTACACTGATGAGACCCCACCTGGAGTAGAGGTGGAGGATCACTTCCCTCGACCTGCTGGCCACACTTCTCCTGATGCAGCCCAAGATTTGGTTGGCTTTCTGGGCTGCAAGTGCTGCAAGAGCTTCATGACTGCTCATATTGAGCTTCTTATCCACCAGCACCCCCAAGTCCCTCTCCCCAGGGCTGCTCTCAAACCAGTCACTGCCCAGCCTATATTGGTGCTTGGGATTGCCTTGACCCAGACACAGGACGTTGCACTTGGTCTTGTTGAACTTCATGAGGGTGGCTTGGGCCCACCTCTTCAGCCTGCCCTCCAGCATGTCAGCCACACCACACAGCTTGGTGTCATAGGCAAACTTGCTGAGGGTGCACTCAATGCCACTGTCCATGTTGCTGACAAAGATGTTAAACAAGACTGATCCCTGAGGGATTCCCCTTGTCACTGGCCTCCACTAGGCCTATCAAGCTATCTCAGAAATAACGTTAGCTATCTGCTGACCCATTTTCCTCCAGAAAAATAGAGAGCAAAGTTTTCTGTAGTTTTACAATATCATGAAAATAAATAAATGCTTTTCATTTTGTAATCTATGCAGTTATTGAGCCAACCTTACCTGGACTTTGCAATGTAACAGGTAAATGTAAACAGGTTCATTCAGGAACTGTGAATTTCCAGACACACACTNCGTCTCTTTAAACCCACGACATTTTGTATTGTTATAATCTTAAAATAAATGTAAAGTTTTTTTTGGGGTTGGGTGGTTTTTTGTTTGTTTGTTGTTTTTGTTTTTATAAAGACAAAATCTTAATGACAAAAGAAACAGAAACCCACTACGATTCAGCGATAAAACTAAATATCACACTTATGAAATGGGAAGTTATTCAGGATAGGAAGCAACAAGAACCACACAGAGTTCATCAAATACAAAGCCTTGCTCCTGGTAGGGAATAACTTCATATATTGGCACAAGCCAGGGCCTGACTGCTGAGGTTATCCAGAGATCCTTGTGGGTGAGGACTTGATGGTACGCCCTTAGTCTGCTTATGCAGTGCTGAACCCCTAATCCTTTTTTGGATTGTATTAGCAAAAGCACAGTCATGAGGTCAAGGGAAATATGCTGAGAATGGGTGTGCACTGGTGCAGGGGTCAAGAGATGAAGTAAGAGCTCCGCCTTTTGAGATATACATAACTCATCTGAGACAGGGTCCTCAGCACCCTCCTCTGACTTTGAAGTCAACCCTGTTTTGACCAGAAAGTTGTACAGAGGTGATATCCGGAGGTCCTTTCCATCCTATTTTGTTCTGTAATTCTGTTCCAGAGTAATTTTATAAATCAAGCAGAGGAGTATTTTACAAATGACAAACTAAATCACTTCTAACATTCTTCCAACAGGGTCCTCTTTTTTTGTGGTACAGAAAGCAGATATCTTACTAAATAATCTGAAACAACTCTCAGAAGGTATTGGCTGATCTACTTAAGTTAGGTATCACTTGGATTACCTAACATGCTTACATTTGGTTGGTATTTTTAAACAGTGATGATGATTTAGCTCTAACAGCAAATATCTGTCTCTCAAGTCAAGAAATCAGAGTTTAAAAAAACCTCCTATTGTTCAGTCCTTTCTCTTGCAACATCATCTGTTCTAATTCTGGTTTTGAATCACTACAACCCTGACATGTTCCACTTTTATCTTGGATTCCAGAAGTGGGAAATCTGGGAGAAGCAGTGGAGATCCAGAATTCACTGCTTATTCTAGAAGTTTTGATCATTTATTCTGAGCAGCATTTTGATCTATGTGGTTTTCACTGTCAGGAAAGAAGGCCCAATGCTTAGCTTGATTTAACCCCAAGGAATTTTAGACATGTTTTGAGGATTTTTTTTGTCTGCAGCTTTTGAGGGCGCAGTTCTCTGGCCACCACATTGGCTCAGCACATTCAGCAGAAGATTTGGCATAAACAAATAGTTAATTCCTACATTTTTAAGTACACATACTGGTTTTGTGCTGCCCGACAACTCCACTTAACCTAACAGTTAAGCAAGACTTTTGTGAGCAAATTTGAACCAATGTACTGGGATTTATGCCATAATGCTGCTTTGTGTCATGTGTCATTTACAGCATCACCAAACTATGGTTTCAGTTAAAGGACAATCACTTCCCAGTAACAGGTCATTTTCCCACTTACAGGCAAAATTTAGAGCTTTTGTTTTCCAGAGTTAGTATTTGGCATGCATTTCTAGTTGCACATATCCTTGTGACAACAGAAAATTAGCAGCCCCTTTTACTCTGTGAACAGCTTCTAGCAACAAACCTACCAAGAACTGAAAACCATTTAATTAGCTGCTTTAAGGTGCAATTGTCTCATTCACCAAAGGCAGTTCACACCTGCTAACTACTCTCCTCTCTCACTCTGCAGGTGAGCTACGTCCAATGCCAGGAAGGGGAAAAAAAGGCCTAGGTGTGACATACTTTTGCACAAAACCATTGAAAAGCACCCTCTGGATGTTGCAATGTTCTCAAATGAGCCCCGAACACTCCACCTCAGTTACAGGTAAGTAACGTCATCCTTTGGGAAACAATTTAGGATGAACCATGTTGGACACTGCCTCTGACCATGAATGCGTGTGCCCATGGAGGTACATAAGAGAAAACCTGCACGCACAGACACACCTATACGTACATTGCATGCGTGCGCTTAAAAGGATTGAGACAATCCGGAGGATTCGGTATCTGCAAATAAGCCCTGGAATTTAGGATAGGTACTCAGTTTCTCTCCTCTTTCAGGAGACAAGCTCTAGGGCTATGAGTCAAATACTAATCCCCCGCGGGCCTTTGAACTAAAGCACATAAGTGCCCCATCTCCTACACAGAACAGGAGCCACTGTAACTACCTAAGGCAGTCTGGAATCAACATTCTTCACTGGATGCTTCGTAGTAAATGCCATTTCAAGCCTGCAGAGCAGACAGAATAGAGCTTTTTCAGCTGCTTACAGCAGTGCTGTGTTTCAGCTTCCTCAGGGTGGGCAGACTGAAGTTATCTCCTCCCCTCACAAAGAGAACCATCCCAGAGCAATTTTCACAAGCCCATCCCTTGGCCGCCTTACCCACCCAAGATTTCCCTAGCATATCCCTCTCCCTGCTTCACTGCCAAGAATCATTTTACCATCATCTGTACCTCGCAACAGAAGGACCACAGAAAACCTTTAAGTATTTCCACAAACAGGACACCATGGAATCTGATCTCCAGTGGATTTGTGCTCTTTACTGTTAGCTCTTCCCCACAACATACTCAGATCCCACTACCATCCCACTGCAGTGTTATCAGGGCCACATTTAGGGCTCTCTCCACCTCACACAGTAACAAGTGACTGCACATATCTCACATTATCTAGAAGGATTTGTGATAAACCGGTAAAGTTAGCAACTGTTATGGATTAAATTTACAGGTTTTAGTGAAAAAGTTCACAAGGATTATTTCCATCTGTGTATCACTGTCAGAATAAATTGCACCTTCAAGTGAAAGCCCATAAAATAAAATGGTTTTGTTTACAGTATCTTAAAACTCCAGGTCAAATTCTTTATTGTGGGGGTTGAGCATAATCTTACAGTTTTACCATGGTGGTAGATTCTCTTCCTAGGCATCGTCTGAATAGTTCTGACTCTGAAATCCTGCTTTCCATGCATCTTTGGATGTAAAATGCAAGCAAGGTGTGTTATTTACCAGAGTAGAATCATGCTGATCCTATGCTATGGAGAGGATATTGGACCTTGAGTGCTTGCACTAGATGATCTTTCAAAGTCCCTTCCAACCCCTAACATTCTGTGGGACTTGTGACCTGTCACAGATCCAGCAGACCGTAGGTTGCAAAGCTGAGGAAGGTACAGATGCACCACCAAAAACGATTAGCAGGGCACTCTGCTCTCAGGCACCGAGGGAGCTCAGACAGCCCCGTCTGCTGTAGCTGTGCCCTCAGTGAGGGCACAATGACACACAAATGGAGTCACCGGTGCTTCTCCAGACTGCCCATGGTGAAGCCTACCCCTATTTCTTCCTGTTGCTTTTTGCTACGTCACCTGATTAAACCAAGATTCCAACGTGTCACATTTTCTTATTTCAGTTCAAGAATAAAAAGGAAAACGTACCTTTACTCAAAAGAGGCCGGGGGGGGGGAAGATACTTGTGCTTAATTGTTATTCTAATTGCAAGTTCTGGTGTAATTTTTTTCCCTTGGCATTATTTAGAACCTCATTTCCTTACAAAGTCCAGGATAAACAATTCCAATATATTTTGTTTTAATTATCAGAGTTTAATGGGGCATAATGAGACTATGTTGAGTGGTGCAGAAAAAAAAAATAATTTAATGTGTGCAAAACTCCTGAGTGCTCCTAGCTTGACTGTGCATTTCACCTACTGCAGGGCAGCACTATGTTAGCTAATATTCAGCATGCCTGTCATTTATTTATTAATCATACTTGCTTTTCAACTGAAATTTTCCCCCTTTTCCCCCCGGTATCTAAACCAAAAAGAAAGAAATTAAGATATCCTGGAAAAAATGGACATTTCTCCAAGCTGAGCAGTCAAGGATGCAGTTGATGAAACAGCTGATGGCGCTAGAAGCATTTGTCGTATCATGGACAGACTGGAGTGTGTTGGACACAAAACCTGCCTCAGCCAGTCTATCCCAATTGCAATTCTTCTCCCAGCATTATTTGGCAGTGAAGTCTTCAATTCTTAGGGCCCCTACCAAAATAAGCAGAGAGAACATCAACTGAAGTCACTGTTGGGAAATTACCTTGCCTGGACTCTCCCTGTAGGTACACTTTTGCACGCCAAAGTATGGATACTCTGTGGTGAAAAGACGCAAACTAATATTTTAGGAAATAAATCAGTAAAGTGAGATTATGGTCCTTGACAGTTTCCAAGTTTCCTTTGTCAATGACATTGAATTCAATGGCTGTGTGTGGCTGATGCAGCAGTAAGCACCATCTCGTTACCAGATTCATATTCCATTAACAATGACCCCACCCACATAGACAGAAGTTTTATGTAAGCAGAATATGATTATGGACATTTGTCTGGGAATTCTGAACATGAGGCAGTGTGGTCAGTATGGAAAAAAGGACCTGTTCTGAAAAATTAACACTTTTGTTCTGCCATGCTAGGCAAGTAAAGGTTTAAAACATTCACGCCTACTGGAGTCCTTGTGCCTGGATCATAGAGCTCATGCTCCACCAGTTCAACACATGGTCTGCTGAAAAGAAATACAGGAGTCCTACAGCCTGTTTCCTTGGGAAGAATCAAGGTTTTTTGTCCCTAACAGAAAGGAGCTTCCTGCCTATTCCAGCTTGGACTAAGCACCAAGCCCTTTGTCTTAACTGCTACTCTCAGAAGCAAGACCTGATCTTGAAGCTGTTCTAACATTGGATTGTCACAGCTCTATTGATGCTTAAAACAACCACTGCAGCCTTCCAGAGAAACAACTAGGCAGGAGAATTCCCTTCCCTCCACACTGACCCATGCATGCCATCTTTCCAAATCCTTGTGGTGCTCAGGATCCTCTTCTCCACCCATCCCATGCTGCAGCTCCTATCGGAGCACAGAGCATGTGCCTGGCCTACATGCAGGGGTACTGCTTCCTCATCCACACATTCTTTCTACGGACAGGCAACAGCATTTCCTTTGTCTGGCTTCCTAAATCAGTCTAAGTTTCATGAAAGCATCCCAAGATATTACAGCACAGAAACAAGGCCTTACACACCAGGAAAATGGCAACTCTCAAACATGTTAAGCTCAAGACCCCCACAAGGTAGGCTTTGCTACAGGCACCATATAACCGACTTTAGGGCTTTCTAAACCTAATTCAAACAAGAGTTAAAAGAATTGAATCAATGCAAGTTTCACTTCATAAATAATCAGTGGATCATCCCAGAACACATCTGTTTTGCTTATCCACCACAGTCCTTGACATAGAGTCAGAGGACTTGATACTGAAGTCACTGGAATGTCCTCTTCTGGAAAAGTATTTCCTTAGGGAAAATAGGTTCAAATATAACACAAAAAACCCCACAGATTAATACTACATTTGTTCGAAAACAAACTTTTTATATTACAGATTAAGTTAATATACTCCACGAGTTTGTGTTTTAAATAAAATAAATTTATTACAGATAGCAGTATTTACAGAAAGAAAAGTATTTACATATGCAATTTTCTTCATCTCATTGAAGTTAAAGAATTGTCCATGAAGTTTCTACCCACAGGAGGTAGCATATTCTGTGAGAAAGCCTCTTTCAAGGATTATTGGAGACAAACCTAACCAGGTTCAAGTTCTAATTCAATGAGTTAACTGAGGAAATGCAACAGGATGGTTACATGCATTAGATTGTAGCAAGACCTCATAGTGTTCCTTCCAAGTCCATATCCCATTCTTCAAGGAAGAATGGAAGGGAATCAGTGAGTATGTTCCATGAAATCTGCATCAGACACCAGACCAGGCCAGGATCCCGCATGTTCTGATGGACCTCCAAAGCTTAATGGTTTTCCTTCTTCTTGCTAAACTTTGGGGATTTTGATCCAAACTTAGGATCCCACTGTACAGCTAAGGATACACAAAGGCAGTATCTGCTGCCACACAGCCTAACAGCCACAGCGGAAGAGACTCGTTTTGTAACAAGAGGGAGTAGCTGACCCTTCACTACACAGAGGTGAGGCCTTGAATTGGATGTCAGATTTATTGATTCCCAAATACTGACCTATGTTTCACTTGGATTGGTTAGCAAGTCCCAGGGAAACTTAAAAGATTTGTCTCTGCATTTGGTAGGGCTGCATAAAAATATGGAGGAAGAATACTCCCAGGTAATATATTAGCTGCAGGTGGTAGAAGCCTCTGAGATTAGCTCTAGGCATACTCTTCTCCTGAAAAGTAGGAGTCTATGTTTCCATTGGATCATGCAGTCAAAACTATGTAAGGCTGTGTTGCTAAGAGATCTGCATCCCATCCTTGATTGAGACAGGGTTACCATAAATGTTAAATACTGAAAATTCTGAGCCTCGATATAGAGAATTATACCTTAATGTGAACACTCAGGGTTCTTGTTTTTAATGGTTTCCTCTGCTGTAAAGGTAGTCAAACAGCTCTCCATGCAGGCAGCATATCCTCCAGAAGTTCACAATTCTCTGAAAGCCAGCCTTGAACACCTGTCCACACAGCCATGATGAGGACAGGATGTGATGCACAGCTGAGTTTCTGGCTCTCCTGCCCTGTAAACTAAAAGGCCATCTTGCTTTGCATCTTCAGCAGCAAATGGAGAATTGAATCCAAGTGCATGTCAAATACAGACAAAAAACAGGTCTTGCTAATGGCAACCACATCTTGTTGCCACCATGTCTTTATAATTTTTAAGGACCACGTTCTCTTTGTCATCAAAGTAGAGAAGATTAAGGGACTTCAATTCATCTGGCACACAGCAGGGAGTGCTTACATCTTGGGACAGTTTAAGCGTATGGACTATAGATTGAACTGTAGCATGGTTTGTTGCATTTAGATTTTCTCCTAAGGGGAAAAGGCAGGATCCTCGACAGTAAAATGCATTGTATCCACTGGGGTGAATAATCCATCCTGACCAGCCAATAGCACGGAAGTCAACATAGAGTTCCCTTCGATGGCATGCTGTTACCTGGCTTTTGGCAGAAGGGACTGCAGCAGCTCGAGGTCTTCTGCTCATGCTTGCATTGCTGTTTCCTATGATCTGAGTTTCAGCATCATTTTTTGCAGGATTCATCTCTGGTTCTGAAAGAAAGTTGCATGTTAATATTTCTCAAAAGCAATTAATTTCTTAAGTATTCTGTCTGAAAGACTATTCCGTACACCTACATCCATGTCTTCAAAGTAGATTTTAAAATGGCACTTAAGTGTGAAAGTGCCAGAAGGGGGTTGTATATTCAATTGCCATTTCAGCCACGTTTTAAAACATGCTAAATCTTGTGTTTCACTTTGTGGCTTGAAAGGCCCCAACTCAGCTGAAATATGAACTAATAGCTCAATGATACAAAACACATTCTATTCACAGGCAGGCCCCTTTCAGGGCTGAATCTGACCAGAATGGTATGAAAAAATCTCTATATGGCCACTTGTACAACACACATTGCACTACAGTGCTAACGCAGGGTGGAGATCAGAGTCTCTCTCTCTCCAGTATTTCTCTCAGAAGCTCTATCCATACACTTCCAAAGCACAGCGAGTTCCTGTAAAGTAAAATTTGTAAAGAGTTTTAGAAATTCTTTTATATGAAAAAATTCCACCAGGTTTACAGAACTCTGCCAGAGCAAAGCTTACTGACGGTATCTCCTAAGAAACCTTGACAAATGTCCACTGAGACCACAGGACCCATGGACAGAGGCTGAAAACCACTGATACACAGGCTGGTAGAACAATCACTGACCACAAATAGCAGGCAGGTCTGGGGAGTTTCTGCACTGAGAACCGGTATCAAATTTTCAGTCTTGCCACAGTATCCCAAACAGATGTTGATGCTCATTACATTAGGATTTCATATTCCATTACATATTTTTAGTTTGAAAAACAAACAGGCTAGCCTATTTTTTTAAAAAATAATTTTCATCACCTAGTTCTTAATATTGACTCACGACTTACCTTCCTTCTAACATGCAAACGCAAATTAATTTTTGCCCCTCATGCCAACTTTTGCTGCTTGTATTTATCAGGCTCTAAAATCCAGCCTCAGCTGAAAGACCAGTGAGAGGTGAAGACACTGTGTTTTGCAATTTAAGGGATGAGGGTGTTGTCTGTGATGGAAGCAGCCTTTAGTCACAATGCTAATTAGTCAGTGAAGTTAAACAGGTGCTTAAAAAACAATCCAAGGACAGAGAGGTTTAATCATCTTATTTAACAACCTCTTCCATTCTTGAAAACTACACTTAACTCTACTTACAGTTGCTTTACCAGCACTTTCACAAGGTTTTCCAGGTGACCAAGGTTTTATTTTTCAGCCTAAACCTTATCTACAATTTTCACAAAAATAATATAAATAGTAATTTAAAAAAACAAAACTAACTCTCAATCAAGCAAAACAAACCAAATTCTTCCTAAGCTCCATGAATATTTCCTGTAAGCACCATTTTTCTGAGGGATGAGGCAATTTAAGGTGCTGGGTGATCTCTTAGCAAGCACTATCAATCCAAGCTCTGATCAGTGACAAAGCTGAATTTCAAACCTGTTCAACGAATGCAAGTAAATGCTTACATTATATATATATGAGGCAGCAGAAAGTTAACAGAAGATGAACAGGGAGTTCGTATTTTAAAACACAGCTGCTGCTCTCATGTGAACTTACTTGTGGAAGAGAGTACAAAGCTGGAAGACCTCCGTTTATTACTGTTGGTGAAGAGGACAAGAAGAGCATTTCTACTCTCCTGCAAAGGACCTTGGCTCTTAGCAAACTTAATCAGGTTGTGCTCAATTCTGTTGCTGAATATGTGTGTTGTGGTTATCAAAAAGCCATGATTTGAGCTGTTGTTTCTGACCCACTTAGAAACCTGTTAATGACAGGGAAATGAAAAAAATACTCTTTCAATATTTTTGTTACAGCATTACCATTATGTAATGTTTCTATTTCGAAGGTAGCAAGCTGTGAGAGCATAAGAACATATAAACACAGAAAAGAGGTAGCTGTGTAACTGAGCTTTGAGTTTTTTATTTAAACCAGTAAATCAACATTTAAAAATGAAAAATATCATATGCAGGCCCCAAAGATATTGGCAGGAAGACAACTGACTAGTGAATATATGATTCTAAAAGTTAAAATTAACATTAAAATAAATCCTGACTTTAGCCAGAAATTTATTTTTCATAGCAATCATACAATAATAGGAACTCTCTAGGCTTTCATACCATTAGAGCTTGTTGAAATCTACCAAACATGGCATTTGAAGACACTAACTCACAATCAAGCAATTTACTTTATCTAATTGCTATAATTACAGACCAATAGATAAGGCCAGGATATTGTGCCTTAAGATAGCTCAACTAATCAACCAAGCACGCTGCTCAGTCTGATCATAAAATTTAGACAATGAGAAACACTGAGAATACAGATTTAAACCAAAGCAATTGTTTGAAACCACATTTGCTTTTTTTTGCTATGGAAAGGCATTCATATACTGTAACAGTTTAAGGACATCTTCAAAACAAATCTAGAAACCAAAGAAAGAAACCTACAAAGGAAGTTAAATAAAAGACAATCCAATCAGAGCAAATTCCAGAAACACAATGTTAAAGTACACTGCATATCTGCTCTATAGTAATGTCACTAGAATAAAAAGGAGAAATGAAAACCTAGTTTTAGCACACAATCCATACCATCTCCTTTAGCAGCCTAAAGGACTAACATATTTTAATCAGTGACATTTGTCCTGATGTTCCTTCTATCCACTAGGTTTGGGTTACGCAATTCTCATCATGCCTGTGCTGCTAGCAGCACATAAATGCTTCTCCTTTAGTTCAGGCAGCACCAGGTGTACTCTTACATGTAGAGATAAAGCTTCTCCCTCTGCAGTTTGAACTGACCACAAAACCCAGCATAAGGTCACTGCTGAAGTTATGAGCTGTCATCTTAAGAGATTTACAATTAACATCAGATTTCTCTGCTTACTGTCTGTGTGACATTGAACACTTCCCAGCCTTCAGTATACAAGGACAATAATCTTGATGCAACGAGATGCTTCCTTTGTGGCTTACTTCCACTCTCCAAGATCTCATACACTTCCACCTTGATAAAAGCAACACAAAACAAAAACAAAAATTAAACCAGTTGTTCTTCCAGAAAAAAAAAGTCCTTTGAACATCATGTACATTTCTGTCACATCATACCTGTAAAACTGTACTATCGTTCTAACCCAGGCAAAAATTACTTTGGACAGCTTCACAGGAAAACAAGTAACACTACATACATTTACTTCCAGATGTCTTCAGAGGCAGAATATTGCACAGCTTGATACAACAGAAAAACATCCTCCCCAGCCCTTTTCTGTCTAGTTTTAACATCTAATACTGTGAAAATCTTCTGTTGCTCTACATCTTTGTCTGCATGTTTACAAAAAGTCCAGTTCTGCCTTGTGCCAAAAGAACTGATACAGTCAGCATCAGAATCCTCACCATTCCGCATTTCTTTTGAGCGGCTAGAACAGATAAATTGCGATTCAAATTTTAAGGCATTTGAAACCCCAGAAAAGTATGGTGTAAGATAGACCAAACACAGCTATCCCTAGGGAGAGCTCACTGCCATAATGTACAAAGGCCAGCGTACTGCCAAAGCCTTGCATCTACTTCCTTACATACGGGAGGTGAAGTGAGAACAACAAATAAACCCCAAAATAAACCAGATTTATGTGGTAAGTGGTTCTACTCATTTTCACTATTAATAACGACGGAACAAAATAAGTGTTTAACTAGCAGACTATTTCCCCACTTACTTTGCAGAAGTGCTTCACATCAGACCTGCTAGACACATGTGTCTTCTTCAGCTTGAAGACCCTGAACTCCGCTTTCAGCATCTGTTCGCCCTTCTCCATCGCACTGATATCGAAGTAGAAGCGGTACTGGTCCACATGAACTGGAAAAGAGGCATCTTTAGAAACAACGCAACACCGAGCAATATGAGCTGTAAACTCGCGTTTTCCCTAGCGGTCGGGTTTACGCAAATCTGGCGGTGGGGACGCGGAATGGGAAGTGAAAGTGCTCCGCGGCCGCTGCCCGGCTCGCGAGGTGTTGTCGCTGCAGCGAATTCACCTCTCGGCTCGGCCTCCACAGCCTAACTAGCCCCCGGCAAGGCTACCGACCCGGGCCCGGGCCTGGGCCTACCTCGGTCCTCGAAGCTGCGCACTACGTCCCCCTCCAGCAGCCCCGGGGAGCGGGTGATGCCGTTGGCGTAGGCCACCTTGTAGAAGAGGTCCACCATGAACTGGGGCGGCTTCTTATGGGGTAGGAAGTCGGGCGGCAGCTCCTCGACGTCGAAGACCTCCCGCAGCCGCTGCAAGGCCGCCGCCAGGACGTCGTCCCGAGGGCCGGGGAGTAGGGGCAGGCCGCTCGCCGCCGGCAGGCTCAGCAGCCTGGCCAGACCCAGCCACAGCCAGAACCGGCGGGCTTCCATGGGCGACGAGGCTGGCTTAGACCACCTGGAGTGCCCCGCGCCGCCTCGCGGCTGTGCCCCTAGCAGGGCGAGGGGGCAACGGCCCTTCCGCGGGCCCCGGCCCGCCAGCGCTGAAGGTGGCGGAGCGAGTGCATGATTCTTCACCCTGACAGGGTGCTCAGCGCGGACTGCTGCTGCCCCAGGGCGTGGGCGGCCGCGCCTCGCCCAGGCCATTAAGGCCCCTTAAAGGCTTCAATGGAGCATCGCTTGCTCGCTAGTTGACATCATAGGACTGCCGGCCGGGGCCCGGGGGAACGGCCGTTGGTTTCAGAGGGAAGCCAAGTGTATGCAAAGAAAACCGCCCACCTGAAAATATTATTTGTTAAATTTGCTATTTAAATAACAAAACAAAAATCAGCATTGCTGATCCCAGGTGCTGTTTCCTGTCACCGTCACAGCATTAAACCGTGCACTCGGAAATACGCATGAGCCTCTGCACCTTCCAGTTCAGCGGCCTACAGAATTTCCCCCGGTGTGGGCCCAGGTATCAGAACGCTGCAGGACAGAGCCTGCGGTTACACAAGCCTCTAACTGCGGCCCTGCAGCTGCCCAGACCTAGGGCTTAGGGACAGAATCCTTGCAGTGCAGGAAGAGCAGTCGAGCTTCAAAGTAATTAGAGATGGGGGGAGGCACACACATTCTGAAAAATCTGTTTTAAGGCTTAAATAATTCCCGAGTGGAACCAGCTTTCAGTAGTGTGCCTCTTTTACCCCCTTTGATCGAGTTCCACCTCCTCTCTAAAAAATGCAAAACAAAACAAAAACCTAAACCAAACCCAGAACCGAAGCATCCTGCATACTTGTCCTTTTTAAGGCAGTTTGGCAACTTAATGAGAGGTATTTAGAGGTTCCTGATGGTTCATAGCGAAGTGCCTATTGTGCATGTGCCACAGCCCCGTGTTCCCTTTCCAAGCAGGAAAGCAAAGGAGGTGGGTTATGAGGCAGAGTAGTGACAGACTACAGCTCCATACAATCCCAAGTTAGCCATTTGAAGAGAGTGAAACCACCCAAGGTTTCATGTCAATTGTTCAAACAGCTCTTAATCTGGAAGCACTCACCTTTAGCTTAAGTTCCTAGTGCATTTGGCCATGCATCTCTTCAGCTCCAGAACCCCTCCTACTGTCACTGTTCCGGCCTTCAGCTGTTGTACTCACGTTTGAAAACAAACAAACAAACTTTGGATGGTTATTATTAGTTTTTTTTCACCAGGAGACAGACTGGTGACAAAGGAGAGTCATGGGAGACAAAGCCTGCTGATCCAATTTGCCACATGAGATGCGGAGGACCGATGGATGAAAATGAGAAGCAGTGATGGATTAATCTGACCAGTATAAAGAACACTATTGCTTCACATAAAGCTACAGGCAATTTTTATGCTCAAAACTCTCCACTTGTCTTCTAAGTGCTGTAGGTATCTCAGTTTATGGCTAACAACAGATGCTGCCCATTTCAACTATCTCTGCCTGAAAGCATTGAAAGAGACTTTCTCAGTCATCCTAAAAGCCTTCCACTCCAATGCTTCTTCACATGCTTATTCTCACAAACCCCACCCTGCCCTTGGGCCTCTTCATTTTGTCCTGGAATCCTCCCTAAACATTTACCTCAATTTTTACTCTCATGGTGCTGCTTTCAGACATTAATGTCTGGAAACACATAGCTAGGGTTCCCAAACAGCCTTAACTCTGCCCTAGAGGCAAAGACTTATGAAAAATCCTCTCTGTTTAATATAAGCTGGGACCACAAACAACGAAATGCCTCAATCATATTAGTGCAACTGCAGAAATTCTAGCCTACAGTTAGCCAAACGTAACCCACTGAGTGCTGTGTTCTTTTATTTTCATATTTCTGATTAGACAAACAACATAATGAAAACCTCGCTCCCTATTCTTTTGTAAGACTGTGACTCATCACTTATGTAAGCCTTATGCAGGAGCTGGTCATAGCTCCACTGATGATACTATGTACTGGTTTGCAATTAGTGCAACGCTTCAACCTCCCTGTTCTGTACAATAAAAATAAGTTCTCTCAACTTATATGTTGTGAGAAATGTGGCTTTGGGAGCCCAGGAAAAGCAGGGAATCTGTAGGAAACTATGACAGTTGGTTAGCAACTTAAAATTGTAGGTGGATTCTCTAAAGAGTTCAGCATTGGCATTGCTTTTCTTTTCCACCCTCTCTTAAATGACTGGATATACAGTTTGGAGCATCTGAATTGTTCAGTATCAGCCAGCTTTCAAGTATAGCTTATGGGTGATAACAGTGGGATTTAGTATATGGCCTGCTACGTCATCTTTGATGCCAATATAATTATTAAGGGACAGCGATACTGAAAAAGCAAGATTGTCACATGGTATTATTAGAGAAGACAAATCAAAATTTACTTGGAAGCTTTCATTGTGCATTCTGGAACTTACAAGGAAAAGAAGTGAGGTTTTCTGCTCCCTGAACCCAACAGTCTTTACTGTGGCTTTTGCAGGCAGGGAGCACTTCTAATGATAGTAGAGGCAGCAAAACCAGAATCATCAATGAAAGATAATCATTACTAAGGAAAGCTTAATCTTCTAAATCTCATCAGAAAGAATCAGACATCAGTGATACCATGTGAAATAGAAGTGCTGACATCACCCTAGAGCCTAGAATAACAATCCCTTGAAAACTGGGTAGAAGGAGAAAGGCAGAGTTCATAAACACATTTTCAGCATTTAGCTTGAACACTGGAGCAAGGAAACTATAAATGGTCTTAAGTAGCAGAGAGTGTTTTTACCAGGTATCTTAATATATAAATGCCTGCCCCAGAGGAGATAGACTCACAAGTGCAGACTTCCAGCATGTCCCAACTCGTGCCCTACTCAAGCCCTTCAAAACCTGGGCTCTCAGCACATTTTTAATGATAGTTTTGTATAAACTGCCGTTGCTGAATTAATAATCTAGACAGTAAGATGCCAGATTATTTCTGTTTTACCAGCTAGGACTTCTTTGTACTGTGCTATCATTTCCTGAATGACCTGAAAAAATTCATGCCTTCCCTGACAGACCGGGCAACCAATGCAGCAAGAAGTATAATACTGCATCCAAAGTCACACAGAGATTTATAGCAGGAGAATCCAATTTTCCCTGCTCCTAAAAGACCAAACAGGCAGATCAGCCTAAACCATCTCATTAACTATGCTACCTAACTTAATTCCTTCCTAATGTTTCCTCATGGTCCTCATGTATGTTTCTTGGCCCATACATTGGGAGTAAGCCAAATTTAGATAAAGCTGCCATGGCGTCTCTTCACATCTAATCTTTTCATCATCTTTATGTATAATTAGAGACAGCACAGCCACCACCAGCACAAGAAACACTGCATTGTCCTTCCTTGTGGAACCGCTGAGATACGGCTGTTTCTCAACACCTCAACAGCTCTCAACAACTTCAACTGTTATTATTATATTTGACATAGGAATCACAGCAGTACATAAAAAGAATACAAGTTGGGTATTGTCCACTGATTTTATTATCAATCTACCCAGTTTCTTCTTGTAAAAATAAATGCTGTGTTGGAGAAAAGCATTTCCATTTCCAAAGAACATCAGTCAAGTTGCTGATTTCTCTAAGACTGTTTTGTCAAATTAGTTGCTTCAGTTACTGCTACCTGTGGCAGCTTTCCCTGAAGGATACATCCTACTTCGGTACTGCTTTTTCTAGTTCTGTGATGCCTGCCTGGATAGCTTTGTCACTGAGAAAGTATGGTGTATCATTATAGGTAGTTTTATTTTTTGGGTACATCTCAATATACAACATTTTAAAAAGCTACTGGAAAATTTCCTCCCCAGAGGGTTCCCCTCTCATTTCCACAGTAGCGTCGATGTTTACTGAATGACTTTGTCTTATCCCCTCAGTCTTTACACAGGCAAAACTTTGTCCCTATGAGAGGAGCATTTTCCTTACATACCAGTGACAAGATGTTACAGGTCCTGGCAGTATTCATTCACTACCAAACTGAGTTGACTGGTAGATGTGGAAAAAAATCCTGATTCAATTGCATAATTAACCAAGTGCACTTCATATGTAACTTTGACTGTGGAAACAAGACACAAAGGTAGCTACATAATTTTTGAAATGCATATCTCAAACTGTATCAGAAATTCAGCCAAAAATGGAGACAACAAGATCATTCTTTGTGAAAAATCAATCAAAAACCCATGCAAAGGCTATCTCCTTTCAGGAAGACAACTTGTGTCTAACTGTCCTTTCCATACAGCAGTACCAATAAGCACACATGAACTGGAAAAAGGAAAATGTTCTGTGGCTGTTTAAATCATGTATGTGCAGCAGCCCAGATAACACACATTTTGGCTCTGATGAAGGCTAGTATCAGAAGGTCCTTGAGGAACAGTATCAGCCCATCCAGGTCAGTGGGTGTTTACAACAGCTAAAGATCTGGAAACTTCTTAGTTGTAATAGCTCAAAGAAGGGAATTGGTGCAAGATTTTATGAAGAATAAAATCCCTCCAAGTCTGTTTGAAAATCTTAAGCCTTGTTTTGTACCTTCTTGAAAGACAGAGAATTGCAATAGTAGAGGATGGCCTTTCTTTATAGGAAAGAAATTTTCAATAGTTCCCTGTGCTATACTTTTTTTTTTTTTTAATGTAAAGATTATGCTCATTGTTTCATGCCGAAATGTCTTTCCTTAGTAAGATTTATTTTTTTTTTCCTTCAGTTTGATTCCTAAATTAACAGCTGCATTTTGATCATTCTTTCTTTTTTACTGAGGTAAAAAAACAAATTCTAGAAACACATGCATTTCATGCGAGCAATTTTTGGAATCATGTACAAATAAAGTGACTACTACAAACTGTAGCACTGAATACTTGGAAACTGAGAAGGCTCGAATACAGGCTTTAAAAACTATTCTATATAGTTTCACAGAATCATAGAATGGTTTAGGTTGGAAGGGACCTCAAAGATCATCTAGTTCTAACTCCCTGCCATAGGCAGGGACACTTCCCACTAGAACAGGTCACTCAAGGCCTCATCTATCCTAGCTTTGAACACCTCCAAGGAGGGAGCATCTACAACCTCCCTGGGCAACCTGTTCCTGTGTCTCACTACTCTCACTGTAAAGAACTTCTTCCTAACATCTAGTTTAAATCTCCCCTCTGCCAGTTTAAGCCCATTACTGCTTGTCCTGTCATTACAAGACCTTGTAAATAATCCCTCCCCAGCCTTCCTGTAGGCCTCCTTCAGATACTGTAAGGCTACTACAAGGTCTCCTCGAACCCTTCTCTCCTTCAGGCTGAAGAGCCCCAACTCTGGTAGCCTATCTGTATAGCAGAGCTGCTGCAAGCCTCTGATCATCTTCATGGCCTCCTCTGGATGCCTTCCAACACTTCATTGTCCTTCCTGTTCAGGGGGCTCCAGAACTGTACATAGTACTGCAAGAATGGAGCATGAGAGTCTATATACAAATGATGAAGTCTTGCANTCCACAGCTTCTCTGAGCAACCTGTTCCAGTGTCTCACAACCCTCAGTGGAAAGTTCTTCCTAATATCCAATCTAAATCCACCCTGTTCTTGTTTAAAAGCCATTGCCCCTTTTACTATCACCACATGCCCTTATAAACAGTCCTTCTACAGCTTTTTTGTAGGCCACTTTCAGGTAGTAGGAAGGCAGCTGTAAGGTCTCCCCAAAGTCTTCTCTTTCGCAAGCTCCACAGCCTGCAGATCTCTCAGTCTGTCCTCATAAGAGAGCTGCTCCAGCTCTCTGATCATCTTCGTGGCCCTCCTCTGGACCATCCAGCCAATTTCTTATCCAGCAGTGCTCCACTCATCAAGTCCACGTTTTTCCAGTTTGGTGACCAGGATGTCATGTGGGACAGAGTCAAATGCCTTACTCAGGTCCAGGTAGATGATGTCAGTTGCCCTTCCCTTATCCACCATTACCATTACACTAATGGTAAACACGTTTGACTACGCAAAGTCAGGAATTGTTTCAGATATTCTTTGAGGATGTGAAAGGAACTTACTTTACACAAGTAAGGCCAAAAAATGAAATGAAGAAAATCAAATTGTGCTTCATGGAATAAAAAAATAGGCTTATTCTGAAATAACTTTTCTACTCTGAAATGTATAGAAGCTGAATTATATTACCTAGAAATCAGTCTGTAGACATTTAATCTCATACACTTTTGAGATTCTTTTGTATCTGATTGAAAAGATTCTTTTGAATATGATGCTAATGTGTATTTAGTCTTTTATGTAAACAAGAGCCAGCAATGGAAAACATCTAGTTGCTAGGATTTGAAGTTGCAGAATTTGAAGTTGTATGGAAAATGGAAATGTACTTAATAATATGAATCATTCAGTAAAAGCCATGCTACAGAGGAAAAGGTGTCCTTTCTCAACCCAGTTTCTTTCACAAAGATGACTTCTAGAACAGACTTTTGAGTTTGCTTTTTTAATAAGTCCACAAAAGCCAAGGATTTATAAAAAGCACATGCAAAGTCTATTTATATAAATAAATCAGCAAGAAGCTGCAAAGTTTCCTTAGTACAGGACCTTTAAGATTGCAAGCAGTAAATAAAACAGGGCACCAGAACTGACAGCTGAGTTCCTGCTTTGTTCCTGAGACATAGGGATGCATGGGAGCGTGACACCCAAAACCAATTAGATTTCCCTGTAGCTTTGGAGAGCAAAGCAAAATTGGTTTGTTTTTATTCTTTTACTGATCCATTTTAAGTCATACCAACTTATCTACAATTTCTTGTATTTATCTACAAGATAAGTACAGCCCATATTCTTGGTTTCATCTTTCTCCCAAAAGAAGGAATTAAGTGAATATAAATGGGATCGGAAAAAAGAGATGTCAGGAAGACGTGTGATGGTCCCATCTTAAAGTGCCACGATGAAAAAAACAGGTTCTTGGACTGTATGCCCTCTCCAACTCCAGTCTGTGAAAAGCCAGCTGACCATTAGTAAAATGAGGTGGCACAACTTTTTGACTATCTCTAGATTCTTTAGCACTGAGGAAAACCAAGAAGAAAGAACATTGCAAGCATCTTAGAAACTTTTCTTTATGAGAATAAATTAATAGTGTGTATTCTTGCTCCACCATACACATGTCAATATTTGTACTTTCATCTGAAGTAAACAAGATATTTTCAACTGAAAAACTAAAAGCTCAGCTTTCCGTTTTCTCTACAGCTTAGAGATAGGAAAGACATTAGGTATTAACATTTAACTCTTCTTAGTTTAAGCCATACAGTAATTTAATGATGCTGCAAGAATGTGCATGAATGTGTTTTTTCTCAAAATCTATCAATTTTTACTCCCTTAAGATTCCAATATGTAGTATACCTTGAAGACAGACCCAGTGTACTACTTGGGTTTCCTACAAATAGTCCAGTTCTTCCTTCCTTGGAATAAAATAGGTATTAGAACTTAGGTCTGACTGTCAGGAATACCAAGGTTTTCCCTATCTACAAAATAAGTATGACTTGTAACTTCTGTATATGCTCCAATTATGTCTCTGCTCAAAAGTGATTATGCTTAGTAAAATACAGTGAAACCATTCCCCCCCTCTCACCAACAAACACCTCAGTCTTTGCCAAGGTATTTAAGTGTTGACAGGGAACTGAAAGTTCTTGACATAAATTACAGTAAGACCCATGAACATTTCATGGGATTTTAATTATCAGTCTACACTCTGTGACAAACGTAAGTTACTGTCACCTCAGTAGTAAGAAATATTTTACCATGTAATTGTCAGTGGTGTATGGGACTCTAACTGAACTGATTAAAGTGTAATTTTTTTTTCAGTAATACAGTAAGTTTTCCATAATAATCAACTGTCAGTCATCTCAATATCCTGCCAGACGTCCCCTTTTTTGTTATTAAGCCTCTGTGGCAGTAGAATTATTTTCCAATTTAATTAGTGATCTAAGTTACAGTATATACGCTAGATACTGGCAACAATGAAAGCACCAACATAACAAAAAAATTCTCCCTACTGAGGGAAGTGTCACACAACCATTTTGCTATACTTGTGGTACAAGTGAATCCTGACCACTAACCTTTTTTTTTCTTTCTTTCTTTTTTTTTCCTTTTCTTTTTTTTTTTTTTTTCCCTAATGGTACACTGTGTGCCCCATGACTATTCAAGTAACATATAAAAAAAACGAGGGAGAAGTTCTTGTAATTTCATAGAAATCAAATAAAAATCTTATAACCCACGGCAACATCCATGGTTCTTGTTGCAATAAAAAGTCAGAATGTACTCTTCATCTCATTTATATTAAAATTTCTTTTAAAGAAAAGGTGCTGATATTTTGGGTTGTTTCATCTATGAGGTAGATGGCACTTTCACATGAATTGTGTAAATCAGAAATTAAGTTAGCTCTGAGCTTGCAACAAGCACTGAACCACTGACTGCTCAAGTCAATTAGTAAGTCATGAATATGAAATAATTCCTCATTTTAAAAGAGAAGCAGCAGCAAGTCTTTGAAAGGAGAGCAGTGGCTAAGTGCATGGACAGGTGCCTTTCCTTGACAAAGGTCAGCGGAATTCTGGCTTTAGCCTCCAGACACCTTCACCATTTGGGCTCCTGTGGAAGGTGCAGAGATTACGGAGCAGTTCTCTGAAGACACAGGAGTGCGCTACAGGCAGTTTGGACTCAAATTCGTGCAGCAGTTCCTGAGTGCTTGCCTCACCGTTCCCACGGGCCTGGAACGCAATGAAGTTACGCACGCTCACGAGCAGCTCGTCGTATTCTGTTGAACACGGAGATAGAGTTGGTGCTTGCTGATGATTCTCATCTCCCTCGTTCCTTGTTTGCTGTGGTAAAAGAAGGTGGTTTCTTGCTCTCATCTTAGCTAATAAAGATGAAGAGTCTAGTGCACTGGATGATGATTCTCCAGATTTTCCATCAAAGTGCCCATTGGAACTACATTTCTTTATATTTTCTTTCTTTACTGTATCTGCATCCTGCAAATAAAAACACAGATTAGGGAGAAAGTTAGATTTTGAGATCCACAGAATCTCTTAAAATATGCCTGCTGTTGAGACTTAAACAACAAATAAGAACACTCCAAAATTTGTAATCACTAATACAAAATAAAGAGGTAGCTTCTTTTGGACTCAACTTTACAACTTCCAAAGTGAAAGAAAAGCTTTGCTGATTTTGAAACAGATAATCAGACCATACTGCAATTTGTGACTGTTACCTAATTAAACTTTGACTGCTCTAACGAAACATGAAAAGTCAAATTAATGTCTGACTGAAAAAGTCTGAAATTCTACATAATTGTATAACAAATGAGCATGAGACATTTACAGTATAAATTGGATTTTTTGCATAAATCAGTGCATTTAACCCATCAGCTATTACAAGAGAAATGTCAGTTTGTGTCTCTTACCTTGCACTTCTTTGCAGGTGATGCACAAGTAGAAGGTGAAGAAAGCAGCTTGGAGTTTCTTTTTTGACCAAATCGACTCCTGAAAACCCACAAAAAGAATTGGTGCCATAAAACATCCTTCTCAAAATGATTAGGATAGTTTTGCCAAAAACATTTACTGGGTTTGCATTTTAGGGTTCTCAAGAGCACTCTGCCAAACTCCCCCTCCTCTGCTGTGCAACAATAATGCTTTCTTTGTACTTCAGAATGGACTTTGTAATACGTCTTCACTTCTTTATTAAATATAAACCATGAAATTCCACTTCGACATATGTTACTGCAAATGTCAAGCACCAAAAACTGATAAATCCATAGCATTCTAAGGAACTATTGTTTTTGGAAAAGCTGTGTGAGGACTGAACTTACTTTATCCCTGATGGTGCACCTGAAAGGCCACTCACGCCTGTCCATGTTGGCACACCGGAAGCAGCTCCTAAACACTGCTGTCGAGAGACTTTTAAGGCTCTTAAGGCATCCTGGGCCACTCTGCTTGCTTCTGCTTCCACCAGCACGTGATCTGAACTGGAAGCCTCCATAATGACATCATGCTTCATAACACTGTGCACCCCTAAAAACCAGAAGATACAAGAGAAGGTGAAAGAGGACATCTGTTAATTTACATGGTTATCTGTAAAATTAACTATTCACCATTTAAGTGAATGCCACAATCACATTTTTCCTGATTCAGGTTGATTAGATTCAGTACTTCAGTATCCTAATTTCTAATAAGAGAATCTCCTTCTAACAAGCAATCAATTTGACAGCAAACCACTTCTGTTGTGCTGACTGGGTCATTATTCACAACAGACTCGGCAATTATGTATGTAAATTGATCGCTTCTATTGCTACAGACAAGGTAGACAGAAGTGAGATCCCTGTATAAATTAAAGTTTGTTACATCCTTATTTCTAGAAGAAACACTGCACTGCTTCTATATCCAGAAGTGTTTCTAGAAGGCTGCAAATTTCTCTGAAATGTTTGTGCCAAGGTGATTAGCACTGATGTTGCATTTTAATGTTTCAACACAGTAACAGAAAAGATAAAACACATTTTGTATTGTAGCACCAGAATAACAGAACTGCTCCTTCTTGCACTTGCTTAAGTTTGATACAGCTTTGTTTAAATGTCTGACACTGCTGAGCAGCAAAGTGGCAATGGTTACCTGATTTTTTGAAAAGCTTCTCCAAGACATAATCATCGTTTTGCTTTGAATCTTCCTCCTCTTCACAGTTCTCCTTTCGGTATCTCTTTTGTTTCACTAGATGAGGAATGCGCTCTCCTTCAAATTTGGCATCTTTGTGATGTTTCTTCTTTGACTTATCTTTGTGTCTCCCATGTGACAGCGTATCCACCCTGTGCTTTGTTTTTGAGGTACATTTATAATGGCTATCTAATTGCCCATCTTCAGTTTTAGCAGTCTGCTTTTCCCAAGAGCCAGTTGCACCACATGTAAGGCTAAAATCTCCCTTGACATTTGCATTAGCTGCTTCATGTACTTCATCAGCCACCATGGCATTCACACATTTGGTATTCTCTGAAGACCCTGCATCATCTGGCAATGACTGGGCTGTAGATTTCCCAGCTTTTTCTAAGCTTTCCTCCTTGCTTTTATGCAATGAGTTTATATTAGTAGCAGCTTGTGTATTATCTTTTGTGTAGCTATTTTGGTCAAAGGCTTCCAAATTTCCTTTGGTTTCCTCACTTGCCTCTCTTTCTTTACTAGAAGAATTTGTCATGGGGGTCGCTGAGTAGGAACTGGATGACTCACTGCACTTAGGTGAGCTGCTTTCTGTAAGATGGAGATCACCTTCAGAAGTGCCATTATCAGGTGGGTTTTCAAGTTTTCGTTTCAATTGGCGTTTTGGGACTTGAACATCTGAACCAGTACCTGAGGGATGAATGAAATTAGTATCCATTTATCAAATGCTTCAATCTTTTTTTCTTCTTTTAAACAAACAGAAAAACATGTACCTGCAAAAATTGCACTTGTTTCTGTCCCCTGAGACACATCTGGGCTGCTCAGAGTAAAAAGCTCATAAAGATCATTGGACTTGAAAAAGCGCCTCTGCTTAGGGTCTTTGAGCACTCTGTTCGTTAAAAACTGTTTGAAGATTTGTCTAAAATGGAAAAAAAAAGAAGTACTTTGTACATCCAACAAATGTCTACCTATGTTAAAGTACTGAATGCAGTACTTCAACAGAAAAATGTCTAAGTACAAATGTTACCCTGCCAAACAATTAAGGACGGTGAAGATGATGTTAGATTCCAAAAGACAATCTTGAGTTAGTAACTTTCAATCAACCCCATAACACAACATGTGGCATCTCTCACCTAAACAATAAATAACTTCACAGCTAGATTTTTTTTTGTCCACTAGAATGTAAGAGATTGTAATATATTCAATGAAACTATCAGAAAGCTCCTGAAAGAAAAGCACAATCCATGTCAAACTGCCAATATTTAAAGTTAATTTAGTTGTAGGAATCAAAAGCAGTGGAGTAGCTCAGTCTTATTGTGATGACTGGATGACAACCAATGAAAAAGAATATGAGATTTGTAGCTGAGATGAAAAAAAAAGAAGAGCCCCTTTGCAGAGGACTGAAAGGAACAGATCTGGGGGAGTGCTACACTGAAGTCTTCTAGTATTGGTACATCTACTTCAATGCCATGTTTGTACTACAGAGCTTTTGATTGTAAGTTCTAGGCACTGTTTTCCTGTACAAAACCCACATCCCTATATTACACTGGAAATCAGTTCTCCAGAAGTACTTTTATCATGGTTTTGGCTCTGCAGGCATTAATTAAGCAGGGAAACTATTTTTAAATCCAACTGGCAAAACCTAAACTTTAAACATACATCCCAGCTACTGTAGCATACTCATAGGAAGACTTTAAAGTTTTTAGGAATTAACTGAGCTTCAGAGTTTCCTGCAAGGGTGATCACATATTTGTAGGGAAGAAAATACAGGAGAAGTGAAAAATTAACTTGCTTCAAGTTCAAAGTGCAGTGGCACTGTTCTAGAAATAAATGAATTTCTGATGGCTGTCCTGACCCTTAGAGCCCACTTCCTTGATGTGGTCAGTGCAATTTAAACACTCAAGTATGCCAGAGGGACACAAGCCAACCAGCAGCGGATGCTTTGCGTCCATGTGGTAAAACAGATTAAACAAAGGCACTCAATAAGTGTGGGTATTTTATTATTTAGAGGTTTTCATTCATCTGCATTTTCAAAGAGGATATCCCAGTTCTAAAAAAGTAATGCCTAGAGAGAGCATTCCCATGTACATTCATTTGGAATTCAGGTGAGTGAAGCTAACTACTGAGAAAAATGAGAGAGAAAGCAAACCAAAAGTATTTCATTGATTACAAAATATAAGCACTTTAAGACTTTAGCTACATTTTGGAATAAACAACATGGATATGAATGGTAGTTCTGGGGATTTCATACTCGCTTAAGAATGATTTGGGAATAAAGTCAACTTGGGTTTGCAGAGTAGTAAATGGACATATGTATCACAGTATAGCAAGGTTGGAAGAGACCTCAAAGATCATCAAGTCCAACCCAAAGATGTATGTACCACATACATCTTTACATATCCTAAAGACAATGTACAGAACTTGCTGATTTCAGTTTTCATTTCAGATTTGTTGAGTCTTCTGAGTAAGGTGCTCATTTTTTCCTATCTATATGGCTCATACCCTCTCATTTACAGTGCATTGTGGGTGGAACAGATCAATAACATATACTTAGCATCTGTGTCTTCAGGCTAGAGAGGCAGCAGCACAGCCCTGCAGCTGGGAATCTAATACTAGAAGGTCTGTTTCTCAGCAGAAATTTAAAAAGTTTTCTGTGATGTGCCCATCATGGCCAAGGTTGAAGGTTACGGGTCATGCAGGCATAGACACAGCTATGTCACTGTTATATCACTGCAGATTTGCTACAAAAATTTTCTTGGTTGTATTCCAAGTATACTGNTGGAGAGAAGGCTTCAAGGAGACCTTGTAGCAGCCTTCTAGTGTCTGAAGGGGCCCAGTGTGTGAAGAAGGCTGGGGAGGGATTATTTGCAAGGTCTTGTAATGACAGGACAAGGGGCAATGGGTTTAAACTGGTAAAGGGGAGATTTAAACTAGATGTTAGGGAGAAGTTCTTTACAGTTAGGGTGGTGAGACACAGGTACAGGGTGCCCAGGGAGGTTGTGGATGCTCCCTCCCTTGGGAGGTGTTCAAGGCTAGGATAGATGAGTCCTTGAGTGACCTGTTCTAGTGGGAGGTGTCCCTGCCTATGGCAGGGGGTTGGAACTAGATGATCTTTGAGGTCCCTTCCAACCTAAACTGTTCTATGATTCGATGATTCAGTCTATTCAAGCAATTGTTCTGACTGACCTGTGGTAGATCTTTTCTTCAATAGTACCTGCAGTGAGAAGCCTATACACAGTCACCTGTTTCTTTTGGCCTATTCTCCAAGCACGTTCTCGAGCCTGGAACACAGAAGGTTTAGTTATGAGACATTAGCCTTAGACGTATGTTTGACAGAGCTATCAATACTTTTTCTTCAAACTTAGTTTGGACATTGAACAAGTAGTTCAAAAAGTTACACAGCTGTCATATTTCTACGGCACTTGGACAAGTTAGCTGGCGAGGGAGACAATTTAGAAAGTTTACACGTGCAAAACAAGTCTCCAATTGTATAAAAAAAATTAACAATTTTAAGATTTTTTTTTTTTACATAAAATTAAAACTGTTAAAATTAGAACTCCAGTCTAGAAGATCTACTTCATACAGACCTAGTCTGAAAGATTTATTCCACAAAAGACCTTTAATACGTTAATTTCCTTTGGAGTTTTCTTTTTCTTAACTGAAAGCCTTCTTACAAACATCTTAAAGCAATTGCTAAAAAACAGATCACTCTACATCATACTACACACTTCCAAAATAGTTTTTAGCACTCAAAGATTTAAACCCCATATACTGTTAGGAGATCTGATAATCAAGAGACTCACTGCACTACTAGATAAAGCAGAATTTCATTAAGGTACTGACTTAACAGCAGTTTCTAAGCTGCTTTTAGCTATATATCATTATTTAGTGACAAAACCAATTTGAACAATGTTTACTCTCCTTTTCTTACCCTGCACTGCTATCATGAACAGTTACGTCTGTCCAAGAGCTTGCACAACTCTACTCTCTTTTCAGAAACATTTAATTTATTTTTAAAAATCCAGGCCATTTCATCTGTTTGCTTGGCTACACTCTAAACAGGCTATATGAATCAACAATATTGCAGAGTGGTAAGGTGTAACAGCATAAAGGGGATGTGGTGTGAGCCTCTTTACATTGGCTTCACCACAACAGTAATCATCATGTCGAACCACACCTTCAGCAGCTATTGCTGGGAACAGCAACTTAGGGAAGAGCAACATAGTGGTTGAACACTTAGAGGAGATAAATGTCACTCTCTTCAGCTCTCTTTCAACTTAGCTGGTAAAGAGAATGTAACGAACCAAACTCACCTGTGTGTCAGTACTGGGGTTCCAGTCAGGATCATAAATAATTACCCGGTCAGCACCAGTCAAGTTAACCCCAATGCCACCAACACGAGTTGTTAGAAGAAAAATAAATATGGATTTGTCCTATAACATGACAGAATTTAAAAAGCATGAAATTTAAAAAGCAAGAATTACCAAAGTACAAGATACTTTTTTTTTTTTTAAATTTCCTGGATTCTTTTAACAGCATCATTTACAAAGACCTTTTGACAAATAAAAGTAGCCTGATCTAAATTCCATATACTGTTGTCACACAAAATTTCTTTTCTCCTTTTCAAATGTGTTTTTCTTTCTCACATTTCTCCCACTCAAGTGTGGAAAGTGATGACTTTTTTTCCCCCTCTCTCACAAAGAAAGTAGCTTCATTTGACTCTACTTCCCAGTTTCACCTCTTAAATCTGAACAAGTATCCTTAAAAGCAGACCAAAAAGGGATGCAAGAACTCAACCATACTCACTATGGTTAGTGTGTAGGATGCAACACCTTACCTCATTATATCTTGTAATAAGGGGCTGTCTGGAAGCTATTGTTGTGGTTCCATCCATCCTGAGGTAGGAATAGTTTCTGTCTCTCACAAAGACTTCAAGTATCTGCAGCATCTGTTGTGAAATCCAGAAATGAAGATCGGACAACTGTCTTACCAACTCATAAGAATTTGATACTAACTGCAGTGCCAATAAAGCAAACGAGATGATGACCGAAAACTTAAGATTAAATGAGTAGAAAATTCATTAATGTACTGCTGAATGCAGGAGTGGAACATTTGTGCTGGTTTTGGAAATCTAGAGCCATGGTCTCAAGACAATTAACCAGGTAAATGGTGCAGCATTCCAAGGGAATACACAGATGCAAGACAAAATTGTGAATATTTAAGGAAAACAAATGAAGGTCACACCGTCTGTGATACAGGCCCAAAGCACACAATTCTGAGGATTAGATATGCACATGCACCAAAGACAGCAAGCAATTGACTACCAATTCTATCCTGAAACTACACAGTAGGGACAATACATGTAGCATCACTGCTCCAGCCTGGTATTATATAGGTACAACTGGTACAACCTTTCACCCAGTAGAGTGAATTTGGCCAACGCTGTCACAACATCATGTCATGCTAGTACAACTTACTGAACCTGAGAACTGGTCTTCAATTATTCCCAAAACAATACTTTTAAAAGATTTGTTTGTTTTGAAGAAGATGTTTATTTTCTGAGAAGGACTATACAAAAAGCAGTTCTATTTACAAGTCTTGTTGGGACACAGACACATATTTCTAGTTTTAATGATAACTAAACCTAAAAGCAATTAGCTCATCTTACCTGTCTTGACTGAGTGAAAAACAACACTCTGTGACCTTGCTTGTGCCATATTTTCAGCAAGGATTCTACCACTATCATTTTTCCAGAACGTTTCCAATATCCAAACTGATCTGTTTCCTTGACCTCAGTATCTCGTACACCTTTCAAAATCTTGGGACCACCAGAGAAGAGGTCAGGGTGGTTGCAAATCTTTCTCAAAGCTACCAGTCCTGAGAAAATCTAAAGAATACAGAAGAAAAATATTTTAATTTTCTTGACAAATAATCTATGTAGGTTGTGGCTGAGAAAAATAACCAGCAATGGATGAATCCAGTCATCATTAAGAAGTTAATTTGTAATAGTAGTTTTTTCTTTAGGAAAGCCAATGGATGCTAATACTCATTTCATGCAAAGTTTTAGTAAAAACTGGTGAACGAGAAGATCAATGAAATTTTATGTTATTGTGAGCCTGTTCTGGTGACAGTGCTAAGAGTTCTGTGGCAATTTTCACGTTACCAAAAACAGTTCCTAGATATACACACAGTCAATTTTTTCCTATTTAAAATTACATTATAGTGTCTTTCCACTTAGAAACTTTAAGCGGGACCTTGAGGATAGCAAGTATATTCAGCAGAATGTGTAGTTAAAGAACAGATAAAGAAACATATTTGAACAAAAATATGAAGCTGAAAATTACCACTTTGGATGCCATGTTAGAAGGGTTCTGTTCAGTTATTAATTACAAAACTATTACAACTGTTACTTATCCTTCTGATATAATGGACACTCATACAAATGAACTTGCTTGAAACAGCAAATCTTCTATCATTACAAGATAAGCCTGCTCATAATTTATGGTTTGTTTTACAATGGGGTTTTTGTTTTTCAGCTGGGGTTCATAGCTGCAATCACAAAACATCTACGAAAATCATTGACATTTAGTGTTCAGAATTTTCAAAATTCTAGCAAATATGACAGCCCATCCTGTAACATCTTAGACAAATTTGTGCAGGTGGCCTTGTACAAGCCATCTCTTGAAGATCAACCTCCTTAGAATAATTTTCATTGGGATAGCTAAAATGGTTAGGCACTTGAAAGACCTTGGCCACTGTACCTTTGTGAGATCTAGATAAATGAGGAAGTCAAAACAGTGATAAGGTCACTGTCTGTTTTGTGTGGTACTGCAATACACGTGGCTCTACTGACTATGTAACTAACTGGAGCTACTGGGGGATAAGGAGAGAAGGGATTTTTACAGTTCATAAGACAAGAAAACATGGCAAAATTATACATTATGACTAAGGCATATTGCTTTTGTTCTTATAAACAACAGGTCTATATCTTGCACCTAATACACGAGTGAAGAATGTCCATTTCACTTTTGTATGTAAGCACTGTAGGACCCAGAGGGAATAGTCCTCCTCGCACATTGTGAGGACAGAGGCAAAATACGTTGAAGTGCCTAGTAAGACAATAACAAGGATGCTTGCTCTTTGCTCTGCTCTGTGTTAAGATTGTGTGAAATCATCAACTCTTACCATGTCTGAACTGTACACTTAGGACATATTACACTTTTCCTTTGCTTCACTTTTGCAACAGGTTAAAAGCATGCATAGTTATCTACAGTAGGTCATCCAACAAGCCATAATTTATTACCAAGAACACAAACACATTCCAAATTCCATTTCATTGCTACTTTTATGTGGCCATGCCACTACATATGGAACACTAACTTTACATATTCCATGGAACTTTTCTGAGGAATTAAAAAAAAAAAAAAAAAAAAAAAAAGCAGCAGACATCCATAAATACAGAACTGCAATTATCTTGTTTGCTTCCCTTTCTGCTCAGAACCTAGCTAGAAGAATGCAGTTTGATTTATCCATCAAACTCTGACTGTCATTAACCTTAGATAATGCCAACCTGCATCTCTCCATTGAGCATCTGGTAAACTTCTTTAGAGTTGATGAAATTTTGATAGACTTGACGCTGCTCATCTGTCAAACGGCAAAAGAGGACCTACCAAAACAAACAAAATGAACTGCTCAAGCCCAAGCTGTAAACTCCAAGTTTTACAATGTGCTACAATGAAGCTTCAGAGATGTTTGACAAACTGAAATACTAAGTTAAAAGATACTGCATAGAAATTATTAGGAAACAAAAAAGCTTATAAGTTTTATAGAATGAACTTAACCATTAAGTTGGCTTTTCATGAGTTTTAATGTGTTCTTTCCCAGTTATTTTTTCCCCTCAGATTGCTTTTGTTTTGGAAGTGCTGCCATTTTCCAGTTTTAATGAGGTAACTGTGCAATGTTGGCATTCTCTTAAAGCTATGTTTATAGGAAACACTTTCCATTGTGTCTGTTATGTCCCTTAAAGCTTGCAAATTCATATTACTTTATGGTAAGGTTTGCATGCGTATTCTGTTCTCTCATTAGCCTTTGAGTGTGGGCATATAATGATTTTTCAGATGGTCCTTTGGGCTTAAATGGAACAAACTCACTTCCTTGCACCCTGCAAGGCAGTCAACATTATGTCATAAGTCAAACTTATGTAGTGTCCTATGTAGTGTCCTATGACTGACAGGAACAAAAATCAAGTTTGTTTAATCTATTTATGATTGCATTCTTTAGAGTAAGTAGCCCAGACTCTTTAAAGTATATAGAAATAAAAAAAAAATGGTTAAAATAAAGATAACAAAATGCAGAGCAGAAACTGAGTATGCTACAAAGTACCTTCCAGCACCATCTTAAAAAAGCTAGCGTGTCCACTTCTCATTCAGAGGGAGGAGACAGGAAGGAAAAGAGCCAGAGAACAGAAAACCTGAAGCACTGAAAACTGAGCGTCAAAAGAATCTAATAATTACTATAAGGAATTTCAGTTTACATAATCTTTTCAACCTCCTCTAATTTGAATAAAAGTGCTTCCTAAATTTCCACCTCTTTGTAGAGCAAGCAGGTTTTAGATCAAATGGTAGTATTTGGGGAATTCTAGTAACGTACAGGCCCAGGTGGCTTGCAATACAAACAACTGCCATCAAGAATTTCTCTACTATTTGCTGCCCAAATTAACCTTTTTAAAGCAGGAAATAATGTAAAAGTGTTCAAGAGGTGCACCATAGGAAACACTCCATGGACAAATCATTTGTATGCACTTGTGATCTAGGAGGGCAGTATTAAGCAGACCTGACTACACTTCACTGATTCTTTGTTTTTCAGATGAGAGTTTAATTGTATAGACTCTGAAAGAATAGGACTATTTAATACTCAGAACCCAGGGGAAAAGAACATGCAACCTGAAAGCTCTACATCTTCTCTTTAGTTAAAACGGCATTTCATCTGCTATTAGCACAAATTATTTCCATGAAGACTGGATTTTTGGGAGGGAGAGGGTTCAGATTTAATAGTGAAGATAAACAAACCTGTTCATTTTTATCTGGAAGTGAAAGGCTCATTTTCACATCAGCCTTCATTCGTCTCAGCAAATAGGGGTTTATCGTGTCCCGTAACACACAGGCGCATTTGTATGCAGTTTTTACCTGAAAAAGGAACAAAAAACAAAAGTTGTATTTTGGTTCTTGATATTAGTTTTGGCAACAAGCAAAGTTCCAGAATTAGTAACAGGAATAACCTACTAAAACTAAATAGGGTTTGATTTATGTGGACCTACAGTTACATATGCAACATCACATGAAATGCAGTAAGATTCATGTTAGCAACAGTAATATTGAATAAGTAAATCTTCCTCAGATGCCGTTATTTATCTTTCCTAATTTAGTGGACTTGAAAAGAGACCACAAATGAGACCCTTCTTTTAGAAACCAATCCAGGAAGTGAACATAAATTAGCACAGAACCAAAATCCTCAAGGAAGGACTGCTAATACATACACTGAAGATCAAAAAAGGAGCCTGCAGCAATGGTAGTTACTAGACAATAAGTGAAGATTAGCACCCGCTTGAGACTATTAAAAAGAAAAAGAGTCAGTACAAGAAAATCCTCATGATCACAGAAACTAAAGGTCACTCTGGCCTTAAGTGGAGCATATGGTTCTATAATGGGTAATGGATGTGCGAGATGGGCATTAACTGCACATAATGGCTAAAAATACCTTAATTTCTCTTAAAGCAAAGCATATAATAAATTATTGATATGTAAAAAACAAATTGCCTGTCCAATTTCGTAACTTACTAAGCTCTGGACAATGAAAGAACTTAATATTCTAAAAGAAAATTAAACTTTAGAAGCATATGTGGATAAAACATCACAAAGAATATTTATAAAGACATAAGTTTAGTAGCATTTATACAAAACCTAGTCTGCAGATTATGCAGATAATTTATCAGGTAATTTAAAAGATAAATGAAAATACTGAAAACCACAACTATAAAGACTAATAGAAATACTTATTCCAAGTAATATTCAAATAATTGTTGCTTTCAAAATTAAATGGTTTATTTACTTTCAGACTTCAACATCTACTTTAGCTTTTAAAAAGAAAACAGTTTTTGGTTTCATTTTAAGGATTCCTCTACTGCACAATATGCTGAGGCTTGATATCAAAGAGAAAAGTACAAGATCATTCACCTCCCACCTCAATTTGCTTATCTTTATATCAAACAATACTTCTAATTATTTAAAGTTCAGGGCTTCTGCACAGAAAACCTTGTATTTAAGCTATATACCTGTATAAATGAAACCGTTTTAGTCAAAACAGTTCTTTTCACACACATAGCAGTAAAGTACCCAGGCAACTCTCTTTGGGGATATTGTTTAGAACATACAGCATGAAGCATGCTAAGTCAGTTTAGAAACAATATAACTGTTTTCTTCAAGCAAAGTGATATTTTTGAGGCATTTACCTGGACAGGAGAGGCATTGGCATATCCTCCCATGGTTATTGGAACCGAAAATTGCTCCATGAACACAGGCAGTGTTCCCAATTTCCCTGGGAATATAAAGTCAAAGAGGGACCAGAGTTCCTTTAGGTTATTTTGCATGGGGGAGCCAGACAAGATGATTCGATGTGGTGTACGGAACTATTAATAAAAAAAAACAAAAACACAAAACCAAAAGAAAGTTATTTTCATGGTTCATGGCATAACTTGTCTCCTGCCTCAGGGGATATTCAATTACGCCACCAATGAATTCTCATTTTAAAATATGTGGCCTTATATTCCTGAAATAATCAGCTTTCTGCAACGTATCATCCATAAACTGCTAACAGAAAATGAACACCAGCAAACTAACACTTATGCATAATGGTTAATTACTAAACAATTTTAAATTTCTGATTTTTTTTCCCCCCTCTCTACCATATATCTGTAAAGTTACTGCATTTTAAAATACTTACATTTTAAAAAATGTTAAATAAATGAAATAGTCAAATACAGACCATTGTGATTTATGCTTTTATTTTTTATTAATCACAGAATTGTCAGGGTTGGAAGGGATGCCAAGGATCATCTAGTTCTAATCTCCCTGCCATGGGCAGGGATACTCCTCCACTAGTTCAGGTTGCTCAGAGCAACATCCAGCCCGGCCTTAAAAACATCCATTAATGGCCAAACATATATTTTTATGATAAAGTAATACAGTCTACTAGATCTTGAACCTTTGCCTAGAGTGGCTNCTCCCAAACCATCACACTAGCCTTTATAGCTCTATATTATGTAGGGCAGAGGCAGTCTATGTAACATATATTGTGATGCTGTGGAATGTAAGATTCGTCTTTTTTGCATTTATCACACACGTAAATGTAGAAGACTTAAAACAGAAGATGATGGTTGGGAAGCAATTCTGGATGAAACAAACACATCCAATGTAAAAGAAAAAAATGGAGGACTCCCACAAAATTTGTTAAAGACAAAACTNTTTGTTTTTTTTTTTAATGAAGTACCTGTTTGCATGCAAGTGTGACTGCAGCATTTGGATTTCGTATTTTGTGACCCTCATCCAGAATCACGTAATGCCAGTCATAGCTGTGGATGTTATCCTGCATCAGTCGAATGTATGAGTAAGATGTAATTAAAATTCCATGGCATGAAGCAATTTCATGAATTAGTTTCGCCTAAAAGGAAGAAGTGCATATTGTCAGTAACCACGGAGACCTGCTGAGGTACAGGCTTGATGTCCAAGGTACACAGAAAAAGTTTTGAAAAAGCAGATATAATTTACTTTGCAAAGGAAGTACAGGCAAAGTGTTCATTATATGATTCTTAGCTCACCTGTAAAAGAATGAAGCACTTGAATACTGTGTTATAATAGAAGCCTCATCAGAAGGAAACACTAATTGGTAGGTTTTGGTAGGGTTTTTTTGGTGGTCTTCTCCTCAGCCCCCTGCTGTTGTTTGTTGTTTTGTTTGGGGTTTTTTGTTTGTTCTTTTAAAAAAAACAACAACATAAACCAACAGCACATAAAATTTGATTACAGTAACCAGTTTCTTCAGGTTTTCCTATATTTACCACACAAACTCAGCTTTGTGTACTATAGGCAAGACCTAGATAATTAGACAAAAATTAAGCAAATTAAAAAGTGGCTTGAGGGTGTGCTTCTCTTGTAAGCTATATACTTTCCCAAGTTTTTACTAGCNCCAAAACCAAAAATCAACAATAAACCCCCCGACAACACAGAATAAAGCAAAACAAACCTTGCAAAAGCAAAATGGAAAAATCCGTCTCAAAGACTCATAGCTAAGTCTAAAATCACTTACTATACATTTTTTTATATACAGCCCAAGATTCAAAAAGCTTTTCTGCACTCAGGAATTTATACTTTCTTATTATTATCACCCGATAAAACCATAACACATAATTTAACGTTGACATCATGATTCTCAAGAGAATATGTAATCTTTACAACAATTTGTACTACAAAGTAGGATTTCTAGGCAGATGCAGACATCCAAACCTTAATTTTACCTGGTACATTGCCCATAGGCTACAACTCTGTCCTCGAGTGTCAGCAATGGCCTATCCTAGAATATTGTAGACATCACTACCCAAACACTTAAGACAAATCATCTCGGGCGATTTCAAATTAAAAGCTTGTAAAATATGTAACCTCTCCTAGTTTTTGCAATTAATAGGGTATGACTACAATTAGCCTGACTTACAGAATGCTACACTGTTGTCATTAAAAGATGTTTTGTGAAAGTGCTGCTGTTATTATGGAGGCTCAAGAGACCAATCCCTCCTAGAGGGCAAACAGTGGACTAGTAGAAAACAACAGCCATAAATCACGTTGTCAGGTAGCAGAGAGAACAGAAGTGAAACACAGGCACATGAAGGCCATTCACTGTAAACACACCATAGCAGAATCCTAGTCAGGATTTACTGAACCTGTAATTAATTAAAGTTTCCTTCAAGCTAAATTTTTAATAAAAAGGATTTGTGCTGACAATGAAGAAATACAACACCACAATTTTATCAACTCACACAACAGATATTAACTCTCATTTTAGTGCATTGGGTACTTTCTCAGTGGTTGCCTTCGCTTTGGTTGCAGCTCTTGGAATAATTTAAAATATTTTAAAATATGATAACAGAGTTAATATTGGATGCACACTGTTCTGAGGCTGTGGCATTTCTGAATTTATGGTATTTTATCATATATTCTTTAATTCATTATTCCTGTTTAGTTAGATTCAGGCATGGATTTTTTTGTTCGTATGTTTGTTTGTCCCTTTCTCCCCTCAGGAAATACACTTTAATGAAGTATGTTTGGGCATGCACTATTAAACTGAAAAAAAAAAAAAAAAAAGCAAAGCAAAGCAAACCCAACCCAAGCCAAACTGGTTAAGAAAGACAAATCCTGCTAATGACAAAAGATTACACAGCAGTTATCTGGCTTTGAAATTTAAAACTCATGTCTTTAAAATACACTAATAGATGAATATGAGAGTAGACTGAGTAACTCTCATCAGATAGTTCTGTTCAGCACAGTATTTCCGGTCTTCAGGATTCACAAAGAGAGTATTTTCTCCTCACTTAGGGTGGTAAATTGATTGTGTTGCCTTGTTTTCACTGAGACACAGCAATGTATAAAGACTGGAAGATTTTTGGCAAGCAGCCTATCTGAAGGATAAAATATTTATGATTTATTCTAAGGATGCACCTTTAAATGAAAGTTTCTTTCCTATTAGTACCTTGTTGTTGCTACAATTTTTTTCCTAAAAGGTACAAAAATAGGACAATTATTTTGACTGATGCTTACAGAAATGAGGTTTATCTTCTTTTAGGATAAAGGAGACTTAAAAAAGAAATAAAGAGGACCTGAAGTATTCTGTAATATTATGTATTAATAATAGTAATTTTCTGAAACAGAAATGTGTGTTAAGACTGAACTTTAAGAACTAGACTAGTGAGAACTATAAAATTCCCTAAACCCTTTAAGGCGAGTGTGAACTTGAAAGATAATATCTAGTCACACAACACATATCACTTCTGAATCGAAAATGCATTCTTCAGCAGGCTTATCACTTCTCCATTAAGCCCAGAGATCCATAAATTCAACCTATAAAACCTCTTTATTATTTCCCTGCCTCCAACAAAACAATATACGTGGCACCATGAAGAGGCTTCAAAAGAACACATTACAATGTTTAATAATGTAAAAGTTGCAATAAAAAGAGCTAAAGCACTTACTACATATTTAACAAGAATGCCACTTCTTGTGGCATGATACTGAGTTTGGTCCTTAAGTCAGAAAAAGTGCTTTTGGCTAAAACGGAGGTTCCATATGCATTCATGCCAATAACTGCAACCTCTGCAGCTTATTTTCTTTACACGTAGATTGAATATTCTGCTGTAAGGATAAAAGGTCTAAGAGCTTTAGTGTGCAGAGTCATCTTCAAATAGATGGTTCCACAGGTGGAAGTATCATGAACTGAGTATTACTTCTGAGGGCTGCATTAATGTCCAACATTTGACCAGAAAAAGGAAATGTAGTTATAGCTTTAAAAATTACATATTACTACCACCAGAACAGACTGTTAAGCATTATGCTTAAAGCAGGTATCATTATGATACCTGTTTTAAATATCAAGAAATGAAAAGTCTTGCCTTGATGTTAAAAAATATAGACCTTCCTTCCATATGCAGTATTTTAAACCAGGATAATCAAAGTTCATGTTGCTTTTCACATTGTGTGACTTGAAAATGCTCATGTGCCATCTTTTCAAAGAACAGAACAAACTCTTTCTACCGAAGGCTTTTTTCTTATGCTTATAGAGCTTTCTTTTGCCCCTTATCTTCTGTTCCATACCATAAGAAAACCAGTATTTGATAAACTACATTAGATTTACTTACTTATTTTCTCTCATGCCTGGAGGTCTCAGAGCACTTGATTCTTACAAGTCACTTTAAGCTACATCAGATTTGTGTAAACCATAGTATGGTTATCAAACACTGGAATAGGATCCCCAGGGAGGGGGCTGAATCACCCACCTCAGGAGGTGTTTAAAAGACTCATAGATGTGGTGCTAAGAGACACGGTTTAGCATCATGCTTGATAGATTTAGATAATGGTTGGACTTGATGATCTTAAAGGTCTTTTCCAACCAAAACAATTCTATCATATTTTGATTTTATGTTAATAGCATAAGACAGCACCTCAGGACATATTTAACCACAAATGCTGTACCTTGTGTAAACTGAAAGCTGACTTCACAGGGGAAGACTACCACTTAAAACTGTTTTTTTTCCTACTGCTTCAAATTTAAGCACATTTATTGCCATAGAAGCAGCAAATAATAATAATAAGAATCTCCCCCATGTTTTACATACCGCCCACATGATTCTCATTTACTTTATGCTGAACTGTGATGTACTAACAGAACAACAGGTGAACCCTGGAACTCTCGGTTCAATTCCAAACAGGTCTGTGCACTACTGAGATCACAGGTGCACAGCAACTTGGCTTTTTGCCATATGACATTAATCTCAAAGAACAAATGTATGCTCTTATGCAGTCTAATGTCAATTTTCTTATTTATTTCTTAAAATTTATGCCTTGTACTGGAGCATATGGGTAGCAGAGTCCCTAAATGAGTAACAAAAAGCTAACGTGCAAAAGCAGTTTCCTGTAATGCCATAGGTTATCAGAACATGGAATTGTCATTAGATCAGCACTAACATATTTGTAGAAAGAATGTATAATAAAAATTAATTCTCAGCAGAAGTAAATCACCTGGCCTGTACTTCATATGATCTATTCAGTGTACAAATGTTATTTAAGCTAATAAATTAGTAGTAAACTTTTCTTGCAGGCATAAGGACAAGAAGAATGGGAAAGTTTTGTGTTTGCTTTTTCTTTAATCCTAAGTATGCTATTCTCTAATTAAGAGCATCTAGGGAAAAACAATGTGCATAAGGTGAAGACTACATTTGCAGTGACACTTTTGCATCCTGTTACAGCTCTCACAAGGATGAGGCATTAGGGCAGAATTAGAGAACTGAACCTACCTAAAGCGATCATATGGTATCCAAATTGCTTAATTTTAAGTTGTTGAGTAGGCATTTGTGGGAGGACAATAGAAAGGTGAAGTCCTGAAAACCTGACTATTCCTGCAGATGAAAAAATTTCAGCCAGTCTGTCAAATGCATTGATTAACAAATACCCCAAAATAAGCACACGTGATTTAATTTAGGAAGACATAAGAACATGTTATTAAGGGCAACAGACTTTTAGGGGTTGAAAACATACCAAGTTAATTGAACAACAGGAAGCTATTAGCACATTAGAGCCTGCTATGCCTTTTCTGCCATGTACTGTGACTGCATCAATTACCTCTGAATACATTTAATCAAGTGCAATTAAGCACCATATTATTGTAATGTTATTACAAGAAATTCAATAAATATTTAAAGAGAAATTTAAAAATGCTTTGCTGAATCCTGAAAATCCATTTAAGCATCTGAAATATGAGGTCAAGGGAAAACAAAAACCTAAGTATTCCTTGCTTTCTTCCTGCAAGGTACCAAGGATTGAAACTTCACAAGTCAGACTTGTGTCAGAGTAAGAACACACATATTAAGATTCTAGCCAAGAACATTAAGACAAGAAAGGCATTGATTGAAGAAAAAGAAAATTAACAAAGTAACACTGTCAATGAAGAAAATGAGACTAGGTGGTATCAACTGACATGCTGATCAACTGAGGAGAAATTGCCTTTGCAAATAAATATCAGATCAATGACACTTATGCATGGAAGTGTAGGAAAAGAATACACTATACTAGAACCATATTATCAGGTGTACAAGCAATCTAGTCACGAACTTCTAGCATGGACTACAGTACAAGCAAAGCTCAAGCAAGAAGCATGTTATGTTTAATGTGTTCCAGCAATTTTAGTTTATATCGTAACACCTCTATGTCATCCCCTTTTCATCTAGTTTCCTAACAAATCTATAGAAGACATTGAACTTTTTGTTGTTTTAAAACAACCAGAAAAAGAGCATAATCTTGCAGAGAAACATTCAGTAACAGAGGATTATTATTTTTAGTTAGCACACCGAAAAAGAAAAGATAAAATAAACAAACTAACCCCCAAAGACCCGCCACCACAAAAACAAGTAAGAGAGAAGCTTCTGGAATGGATGTCAACCATTACCTTTTTGTTGGTATAAGAACCAGTTTCATGGAGAATGGCAACTCTAAATGGAGGCCACCAAGTGTGGAATTCTTTTACCCACTGATGCATCACAGTAGCTGGGCAAACAATCACTGTTGGACCCAATCCTTGGTACCTAAAATGAAGAATTTCAGGAAAAAAAAAAACCAAACCCCAAACCGTTACCGTAAGTACTCTATAAAATAAAATGGCTCATTAAATTACACACACTTAAATGACACACTTTCTAGTTCAAGTGGAATACGACAACTATGGAAATTAATTGGAACTTCATTTTTCTGGAAGTCTGTTTTATAAAGGAAGAGGAAAAAGCTATTGCTATGAGAACCTATCCACTGAACAGTTAATGGATGCATCTATCAAGACAAACACAAAAATAGAAAAGTTGCAAACAATAAGGCATAAGGGAACTTCCTCCTGTGGTAATACAAATCAGGTTTGGGTGACTGCTACTTCTATAAGAGAACAGAAATCATTAACCAACAACTACTTTATTACTTCTATTAAAAAGAATGTGTAGCTAGAGTCTCACAAATGGATTTTCACACAGGTGTTCTGCTTCTTGTTGGTAATATACTGCACAATTACCACCATAATTTACAGATAAAACAAGGGCTCTAAAGCAGCATAATACATCATCCATGCAAGTTAAGGTCTGAGCTGGGCTTAAACCATCTCGTAAGTTTCTCAATCATATGATTGTTTCCCAGACTTACTGAGGGTCTTTGAAACAAAGTCTTCTGTATCTCAAGTTCAGAGCTACTGTTTAGGTTAAGAGGAGGGGGGGAAAAAAAAAAAAAAAAGAAAAATCTCTTTGACACAGCAGTTAAACAAGAAATATTACCATCACAAACACACACAATCATATGGGAAACATACTAAGTAGTGGTTACTAGTAGGTATTTTTGTAATATATCTCCTCTCTGAAAAAAAAAGAAGAAAATTACTTTGCAAAGAAAAGCAATAACTACAGTTTTCACATAGTGGTCTGTGTCTGGTTGACTATGCACTATTCAAGTGGAACTAAATAAAACAATTCAAAAGATCATATACACATATAGCAATAATGGATTTCCCAGACACCAGCAATACCTTTCTTTCTGACATTAAGAAATAATATTCTTTATTAAAAGCTGATACTTATGCAGAATAACAACCTGGATGGTGCTTATCTCCTTCATTACAAGGAAGTATTATGTAACAACCTTACAAAGATCAATTAAAAAGCTCCCAGCAATCCAAGGGGAAGTTGGAGATGCAAGAAATAGGTTCAACTCTGCTAGAAATCAAAACAGCCATTGCTACTGCTCTTAAAAATATTTATAGCAAGAATGCCAACTTTCCCAGAACATACCAGTTTCTCATTCTTCATGGGTAGTGATAAGTTACCTGTTTATTCCCCTGGTCTGTATCAAACAAGCTCACATATTACGTTTATCCTGTTTGTTTGTTTGTTTTTCCCCTGAGCTTGCAGAAAGAGTTCACACTTCTTTTGATTGGTTTCCAGAAAATCCACTCCCCCGCCACTCAGTTGTGTGAAACCTCTTCTGTGCCTATCCACTTTCTGCTAGCCAACATTTTATTCTTCTCTTGAGAGTTTTTATTTATTTATATAAAAGTGTAATATAACTTCTTCCAGTCTGTGCTGTTTTACGAAACTAGACAAATCACATGCTTCTGGCTGCTGCTCTTACGAGACATCCTTCATTCTCCTAATCACTGCAACAGATTTGCTCTGCTGCTCATCCAATCTATATTTGTTTTCCTTGGAAAAAAAAAGGTGACACAAATAACATTCCAAATCAAAGACTTACTGGTGTCTTGTACCAGGATACCAGTACTGCCCTACTCCTATACTAAGTACACTGTCATAATGTGTTCTGTCCCTTTTTCACATTATACTAATAGCTTATGGTTAATATCATACATGATCAATATGCCCAAATTTCTTTCTTCTGTGCTTCTGGTTTATAAAACCCAAATTCACAGCAGGCATCCTTTATTAGTTTCTATTTAATTGGATGTGATTAGAATTGCAAATAAGATCTATTCCTGCAACTTACTACCAAGGAAGCTGTAGTCATACTGCATTTATAATCTTCAAGTACTAAAAAAAATTAGGAGAGTAAAATATGTTGGATTAAAACCAACTCTATTCCCAAGACCTGGCAAATTATGCCTTCAAAATGAAACTAAATCCTAGTGAAAATAAAAGAACATGGCAGCAAGAGCAATACAAATTTTCTAGGGCAATGGACTGTATGGCTCAGTAACTGTTAGAAATAAGACAGTTTAATTTTTTTAATAGCTATACTCCACATAAGTAGTTTTTTACTTTAGGTAGTCTTCAGGCTCTTTTAAACACAGAACAACACTGGAATCACAAGTGGTTTGCAAGAGGAAATTTCTATTTTGTTAATATTCAAAATATTGAGCTTTATTTTCTATCACTGAATTTTTTTGCAAAAGTATTCTTTAAAATAAGGTGAGTAGAAATTGTTTCCTCCCATGGAATTACAATAAATGACAGACTTAATGACATGCATCAGTGAAAAAAAGAAACTGAGCACGTTATTTTATATACAGAAAGGACTCTGCAACTTGGGCATGCAATGAGACTTTGACCTTTTTGAAGTTTTATTGTAGTTTCACTACAGTATCTTAGCTCTTAAGCTGGAACTGTGCAATAATGTCAAGAGATGTTCATGAAGGATTTCCATCAACTCAGTAGTCCTCCAATGGAGGCAGGGAATAGACCTACACAAAATACAGATGTAAAGTAGCACCTTTAAATCAGGCAGCCACATCAAAAGTCAATCAACTGCTCTCAGGTGAAGGAGGACCTGGATTTTTCTGCTTTTACAAAAATACTACAGTAAGAAGCAACTGGAGGAGACATCAGTCTTTTCTCTTTCAAACGCTGCTTTACAACCCATGTACATGCTGAACATAATTTAAATGAATCTCTTATTTTTGTTTAGTATGGTACTATGATATTTGCTTAATTGAATGTAGTAACTTACACCAGGTAAACAAGCCAACAAAATTAGAAAAATCAAACATTATTCATGTGCGCATTTGTAAATCCAAGGACACCAAAAAAAAACCTTTTCCAGGTATTTCACCTATGAAGAAGGAATTTTAAAGCATTGTTCAGTAAGAATAAAGCACAGAAGATCTTGTAAGAAAGGGCAGTAACTCTTGACAGTTTTGACAAGCACCAAAAGCAACAAAAAAAAAAGAGGCAGATGGAAATGCTTTGTGTAAATTACTGGGTTTACTATTACTACTATTTTTTTGGCATGGGTAATTCCCTGTTGATCAGAAACTCTAACTTTCATTGCGAATCAGCTTGATACTTTCTGTAAAGCATCTACCTGGTGGTTTGCCAGAACAAATATTTTAATGTAAAATTTAATAAATGGAACTGAAGATATTGTATCCAATTTAAAATTCCATATTGTGTAAACTATTGATATTAATGTAATTGAGTTTGTAAACAATCCATTTGTGGAAGCTAACCTTAGACACCGTATTGACCCAAAATATCTAGTGTGGCTCATCTGCAAAATGAGGCATCAATGCCTGGAATTCATTAAAAGTGTTACATGTTTAATTTTTCCTGCCCTACAGCTCCATTGTCTCGTAAAATTTTTCCTTTGATGTCCTCCACTAAAAGAATTAAAGGAATATTGTAATTGAAATGTCATTAATAATTCACAGGACCCTCCTCCACCAGCAATACATCTGATGAAATATTAATTGAGCTCCACAGACTGACAGTCTGCAGAGGAGCACTTGCCTGTAATTTGAACCACGAGTCCTGATCTTGCTGTAGCTCAGACCTGCCAAGAAGGCAATTATCTGGATGGTCTTGCCCAATCCCATCTCATCTCCCAGAATTCCTCCTGCCTGCTGGCAATGCAATTCCCAGAGCCACCTAACACCTGTCTGCTGGTACCTAAAACAAGGAAAAAGAAGATGGCAAATGTTTGATAATACAGATCATAACAGAAAGTACTCATGAATTAATCATTTGGCAAGGACAAACCAGGACATTATACTGGTTACAGTAACATGCTGGATGTGTGTTTTACATGAGTGCTGTATTTTCTACATCATACATTTTTGATGCACTCACACATTACATGTAACTTACATTCTTTATGCAACACTAAAACATTTCTAATTAAACTGATAGTCATAGTAATTAGAGAGTATTTTATTTCATGTATATTTTAAGTGTTAAAAGCAACTTGGAAGGCTATTTAATGAAGCATTATCTTTTCAGAGTAGACTACATGTAGTAAGTTGCATTATTTAGAATACGTACCTTGAACTGAAGGAAAAGCTAGACTTGTAAGGGGTACAGCCTTTATACTCCACTGTGAAAACTGATCACATATGCCAAAGCATGCTTTCTCTTTACATAAATTCATTTAATAACATTCAGTCTCTTTCAATGAGGAAAAAAGCCAACAAGGCAAAATGTTTTGGAAGGCAAAACAATAGAAACTATTCCAGTGAATGGGATGCAGGAGAACATTATTACATGATTGGATCAGGGCAGCTTCTACTCCCAGTCATTCAGTGGAAATTTTAAGCAACACTGCAAAGTATCTTCCAGTTAAGGAAAGTGGGCTAGAGAGCAGGATTTACAATGTCAAGCTAAAAAGGTGGAGATAAGATGCTGGACTTTCAAATAGCTATAGGATGTGTTTTTTTATAATGATATGAAATCGTGAGATCATTGGAAGTAACATACCATGTGTGGGGGTTAAATTGCAAAGAGTACAGAAATAAATGAAGAAACAGTGTATTTGAACTATTATATTAAAAAAAAAAGCAAACCACAAATGACAGAATACAAGTTTCACCACTTCTGTGCCTTTTAACTTAGCAAGCGTAATTTTATGGATGACATGCATTCCTGGAGTGCAGAGCACAGACAGGAGTAAAACAGAAGTACTATTTTCTGGTAAACAGGGATTGGTCATTTTAGGGCATTATCTTGTGTACATTCCAAAAACATTCTCTGAACAAATAATATTTAGGACTACTGACAGTTGGTACTGATACTAGTACTATGAAAAACTATTAAAAATGCTAAACTGAGACAAACAAATCACTTCAGTACTCAGAAAGAGATGATTAAAGAACACATCTAATGGTTCAGACATTATCTGCTGGTGTCTCAAATGCATTACACCAAGAAGCCCTTAAAACCCCCTTTTATTAGAAATTAATTCACTTTAAAAATGCAGCAATATAAAACCAACTATGACATGGCTTGCAGGATTAGTTATAATTGGCTTAAGATGCTACCATTACTACATTTTATGAAGATAAAACATATTCTGATGAAAATATTAAAGAATTGGAGATACTCTAGTATCGGAAGTGGCTGCCCCAGACTTATGTCCAGCATGTCTCTCAGAAGACAACATTCAAGAATGTCATAGCATTATTTTATATTATTTCTTGGGATTACATCATGTGCTTAAAAGCTAGCTGCATTTATAAGCATCTTTTTCCATTTCCCCCCTTCTCCTGAGCAAGCTTCATAAGACAGAATTAAATGTGAAATATTCTGCTCAAAGATTATCTAAAAATGAAAGATGCAGGTAGTTTCTTTGTACAGTCATACAAACATGAAATGATTGCAACTATGAAAAAGAAAAAAAAAATCCTGCAGCAATATTTTATGGTTATATGGAAAGATAAATTCTCTTTAATCTTATTCTTTCATTGCATTGATTTTTTTTTCCCCACTCCAAAAATACTGTAGAAGTAAAATAAAAATGTTGCCTGGTCTTCCAGAATAGCTATATTTGGGTTGTATTTCATATGAGCAATCATGCTTTGATCTACTCCTCAAAATTCACCAGAATTTAGCTGCGTTGTTGCTGAGAAAACGTCACATTTCCATGTATCAGAGAAGTCACAGACTGAAAACAAATCATGAAGGAACCTGGTTTCATGTTTATACAGACAGCGTTCTCACAGGCTAAGTGCATACAGTGTAATGCAATGTTTGAAAGTCAGTCTTGCTCACTGTCCTTGGTTTTGTTCCATGGAAGCACCAGTGGTGTTCCTCAAAGCAGACAAGTATCACAGGGAAGAAACAGATGGTTCACTTAAACAGGCTTAAAGAAGGACAAACATAAAAGTCTACTATTTCTAGTGTGAGCTAACTTCCTTGGAATTCAATTCAACCATGCAGTTAGATCACTTAGAGCATACTGCTATACACCTTGGGTCAATACACTTCCATGTTTTGCACTAAACTTGCTCAGACCTCAAAGTTTAATGCCTATTGACTGTGGGCTTTCCTGCATCGGAGATTTCAGCATTTAAAGTTACAAGATGAATCATTCAAGCCAATTGATCTTTCTAACCACTTAAGTTTTGTCAACTGACTCATGCTTGCAGGGATACCCTTCATTAGTGAGGCTGGTATCTCTTAAGATTAATTTTTAGTCATCTGCTTTATTTCAGTTCCCTTTGAGTTGCTCAGACCACACATCCGTCCTCTGGATGATTACTGCTGCAGTATCTTTGCATAAACAACTGGAGACCACATATTGGCTGTGTATTGTCCTGGCAACCAAGTCATTAAATGAATGCCATTTTAGAGCTAGTGTTTTCCTTCTGAGGAACTGCAGACCAACAGTAACAATTTCTTTGAGGTTAAGACTAAGTGGTTTAGTTGGAAGGGATACCATGCACATCCATTACCAACCAGGGCTTCCTACTCACTAATCACAAGATTTTATAGAGTTAGCATTTAAAGAGAAGGTATTTTTCCTATTGCATGAAATGTTGCTGACAAAAAAACTCAGCCCTATTATGCACAGACCTTAAGGGAGAGATTAGGGGTGAAGGTAACTTAGCTGCTAGGTTGTTTTGTCTGTCTTTTGTAAATAGCTTTTTGAGATGAACTTTAAAAATGTGACTGGGAGCCATAGTCGCAGAAGAAAGAAAAAAAACATTAAATAGAAAGCAGTGGTGTCCAAGTCTGCAATCCAGCACTGAGTAACTAAATCATGAGTTCTAGAGTGTTATCCACCTACTAAAGGAATGAAGAATTAATTCACTCTGCGTATTTCAAAATTCTATCGTGCAAAACGTTTAATATTGTTTATAATATGTATTATAAATAGTTACTTTGAGCAGACTTTGAGTAGCTATTTCAATAAAAAGTTACCTGTTATTTTTTACTGGTTTTACTTTACCCTATCACAGGATTTCTACATTTCTTGTTTTCATTTATCACAACTTGCCAGTAAAACTTCTTCAAACTACTGTCATTCAACCACTCCACATATGAATTAAAAGAAAGTCCTTATTAATAAATTAAAACATTTATAAAAACAGATAAGCAGAGCTTTCCAATTTGTAGTTTAGCTAAATACACATCCACAATATTCACATCAGCCAGCTATCATCTATGTTTCCATGTAACTGCCTTTTGTATTTGTAATAAATTATTTTTCTTTAAAGTTTGATCCTGGAGCCTTTTTTGAAGAAACAACTCTGTAGAAACAACTGAAGAAGCAGCTGAGGCATCATTCACTGAAGTAAGAGTTACTGCAAAGGGCATCCAGAAATCACCATGACTATTACTAGTAATATTAATTATCATCATATGACAATGTAATATTAAAATTAAGTACAGAATACATACTTAAAAAGCTTTTTGAAGAGAAACCCTGGCATTTTGAAACCCTCTTCAAATTCAGTGTCACTTTCTTCAGAAAGTTCCTCAGGTGTTTGATGCTCTTTGTCCTTCAAACGTTCTTTTTGCCACCTCCTAGAGTAACAAGAGAGTCAACATTCAATTACTGCATAAAAAAGACACTATACACAAAACACATTGAATTTGTGATCAGGTAAAAACCTGATTTAAACAGTAACCCTTTGGAGAAGAAGGTTATACAGATGAATGGTCAAAATGTCAGGTCAATGGTCAAATGTCAGGTCAAAAACCTGACATATTAAAAGGTATAGGTACTCCTGATTATCTAGTTACGAGCTTTCAGAGTTTTATAGATAGCTACAGCTTTCTGCAGACAAAATATAATGGATTTAACAACTAACATCACAAAAATGAGAAAGTTTCATTAAATTTCTAAACCTGTATTAAAAATCATAAAAATATCAATAATGTTTAGGTATTCCATATATAAATATATGCAACAGAATGAAAAGCAGCAATTGGAAAATTCAGCCCCAAAAAGTTATACCACCTAGCACTGCAATCTACTGTATTAATTGACAAATGGCCTCTTGAGCAAGATGCTGGGAAACTCATCTGTCCAGTTTTTTAGCTCTATATGGAAAAAACTCTACAACAGTCATGGGTGGAGGAAAAATGAGCAGGACACAACAGTTTTCTAGTACACCTTCAGTTTCTGAATGAAAGCTTACAGGTGAGTGAACAGTCATTTAGCTATTCTTAGCTAAGGTTGCCTTTGTAGCAGCACAAAACAAAACGAATAAAAACAAAAACAAACAAACAAACAAAAAACAACACCAAAGGACCAGATAATGGCTTAACACTCCATATTCTGGGGGAAAAAAAAAAGAAAAAAAAGAAAAAAAAAAAAAGGATTTCTGAACTATTTTAAAAGGGAGGAAACATGTTTTTACATTTTATTCCCAGCTTTGCTATGCACAATCCATTGTGCTGTAGGTTTATTGGCTGAGTGCTTTATGTTTTCAAAACTACTAGCCCAATTCTATCCAGGTCAGGAAAAAAAAGCATAATCATAAAAAATGTTATTTAAATCTGGCCCAGTGTCACCTTGACAGTGTCAGCTGGAAACAAAGAACATTTCATTACCTTGATTTACATCGGTCAAATAGAGTGAGTTAGAAAAAAAATGTTATTTTTTTTTCCTCAAACAACTGCCCATAAGACAGCTACCATCCCTGACATTCTGCACTTCCAACCTGGCAAACAAACCAGAGGACACAAAAACATCACAAGTGCTCTTCCAAGTCTTTAAAGACTCCATCCACAATGCCATCTATGTCAATCACATCAAGGGCAGACAGACATGACAGACACAATGTAACTCCTTCCAGCCTTCTCCACCAGAGGAAAAAAAAAATATCTTTTTGGCAGAAAGCATCTAAAAATAAAATTTAATTCAAATTTTCTACTTTGAACACATTAGTGAATGAAAACAATGGGAAATGAAGTTCCTGTGTTCCCCTTATATGTTTTAATTACATAAGCAGTTCTGGAGGCAATTAACCAATGATGTCTACCTTCCTAAAGATGCTACTTTGTATTCTCTGGTATGATATAAAGCGAGAACTCTTGAAAGAGACTCTTGTTGTTAGGTCATTCAAAATCATCTTTCATGGGATCTGCAAACTCATGACTCAGGCTCAAGCTGCATTTTCTCTGGTGGCAACATTAGTAAGAGTTCCTCTGGTCTTTCTCACTACTGATTTCAGTCAAACTTGTAGGAACTTAAGACTTAGAGATTTCTTGGTCTCTGGAAAGTTTTTTTAATAAAAGTTTAGTTAGGAATTACAGGGAAGAAGTTCACCACTTTATTTAGTTCATATTTATTCATCCAACCACATCACCTTTCTCATGAGAGAAAGATAATTCCAGCAAGTTTCCAGATCAGGTTTTCACTAGTATTTTTTTGAGAAAATACAATCTGCCTTTATGGAACCAGTCACAAACTTGAAATTTGGTATTGTTTTACTACATGAAAATGAACACCACCATCTCTAACATACTCAAGTTACAATAGCTCCCAAAAAATTATGGCACTGTCTAAGGTAATACAGTGCTGGATAGGTTCAGAAGATATTCACTGAGATAAATTCTGATCTGTTAAATCAGGTAGTCTTCAGGAGGAAAAATGATGACGATGCGAAAGAGCAGCATATGCAGAGAAAAGAAACCCAAGGAGGATAAAGATAGTAAAGTTTTCTGACTAAAAACTGACATGTTGCCAATGTTCATTATCAGACTGTTCTTACTCCATTATACAAAATTATGCATCAAGCAGCAGAGAACTTACTAAAAATATATTAAGTGCCAAAGTTTTCTTCACAGATATTTTTATATATCTCTCCTAATACAGAAACAGAAACTTCCACCTTAGCCTATAGTCTTGTTAAATCAAGCATTTAGGAAAATAACGTTCCTGCTCTGAAGTCTATTAGGCAGATGATACATTCTAGGGGCAAAGCATGAAAATGCATTTATTTTTATTCAGTACTACAATGTTGTGCTATCTGCCACAGATAGGAAATTATTCTTCTGAGTTCCAGAAAGAGATCAACAATTCAAATTGACAAATGATACAATGTGAAGCAATGACTGTCAGCATTACTGGAACTGTAACACATCAGAACTTGATTATTTTATCTAATTGGATTATGAGAAGACTCAAACCAAGAAAGAAAACTCCTCCTTGTCACATTGAAATAAAAACAATTGTACATAATAAAGCTTCAGAACTGGCAGCTTGGTAAAGAGTTCGTATTTAATTCGAGCAGGGCAATAATTTGTGTAGGAGTCTGCTTCTAATTCGATATTCCAACAGCAATTGACAGTAGCCAACACTGGAGCTTCAGGCTCCCCTGGGAAGAAAGAGATTGCCCTCTAGTGTACATGAGAAAAAGTGATCCAAAAACAACCAAGAAACATTTCTGACGCTAAATTGTAGCTACCTAGGAGTTTAGGCACCTCACCCTAATATAAGTATTTTATTTTCTATAAGAAAATTCAATTATTAGATATTTAGATGTATATCTAGAATTCTAACTAATAAATCTCACACTTAAAGAAAAGTTTATAAAACAAACACTGCATCTGTTCCTTCACTGAAGTTTAATTACATAAGGCTCTAGAACTACATCTCTTTCAAAGATCGGGAGATTCTTTCCCCCTCAATTACAAGTTTAAAGAAAAAGTAGCAATTTGTGGTTACCACTACCAACTTTTAAAGTCTGAAGACAGTATTCAGTTTCTGAAAGACTGCAAATTCAATGTAAGACATTGCATTAAGATATTCTACATTAAAATTTCATTATTTTATTTTATAAACTGTAAAGATGTACATCGCTCAAGCAATGGGAAGACAATCACTATTTGCCAATTATCAGTTTGGTCTTGTACCTTTCCCCAGAAGTCAGACTTTGGAAGGAGAAACAGTAATTAATATTTGACCTTAAACAGTAACGTATTGATCATTTGTTCAATATATTCCTTACCCACTTCAGCTGAACACTATTCATGTGCCCAAACAATCAGAAAATACAAGTTTTACTATATCAGCAAAGCATATTGAATTCTATTGAGAATTCTATTTAATGTTGTTCATGGTCACTGACATGAATACAATTTTATCCTGAAAGCGCAATATGAAAGCCATATATCATACAATTAAATCTTCCTTAATATAAGGATGCATTCAGATGCTAAGCCCATTTCCAACTTATTGCAATACCCTAGAAAGAAATTCTGCATCCAAAACTGTAATGAGCACAATATGATTTAAAAAAAACCCAAACAACAAAAATCCAACCAATGAACCACTCATGAAGCAACCCGCGTGTTTAATATAGTTTGCATTTGAGAAGCACAGTGTTTTCTATTTGATGTAGCTAAGAATCCCTTACAGATTATTCTAATTTGCTAAATTGAAGCATTCAGCATTACTTTTCTGATTTTACTTTTTATGGTCTATATGGGTAAATTTAATTGGTACATCCTAACAGATGAAATACATGCAGTTAGTAACACAAAGTCTCCATAAGTAAATTAAGACTGATGTAGATAATTACACACTTGAGTTTAGAATGAAAGGTGTACTCAGCGAGTGAGTCAAAATATATCTCCATTTGTGTCTTGGCTTTGTCATTTTAAAGAGCAGTTAGGATGCTCTAAGAAAGTATCTTTCAGGAAAGGTAATATTTAATCCTTTTTTAATTTATAACTCAGAAACATCAAGAGATTTGGTGACAGATATTTCATACAGAAATCTGATCTGAGAAAAACAACTTATTTGTAAGCGAAATTTCCTTTTTTTGATTCTTTATATGTGCTGCTTTGTGCACTGATAGCCATGATTTCCAGCTACTCAGCTGCTTGAGTGTCACTTGGGAGACATGGATAGAAGCAGTTTTCCTAGCCTCCCCTCCGAGCACTTGACAACAATTGAAGAACTCAAACAACCGTACTCCACAAACTATACAGAACACACAAGAGAACACAGATATGGCACTTATCTCCTACAGCATGACATGTAATTCCTTCCTTGAAGCAGCAGGCAGATGCAAACTGACAACTGCTATAGGAATGGTGACCTAAGACTGCCAATTTTTTTTGTGATGAAAATAATGTAACACATTAAGTCCGTACATTATAAGCAGTAAAAATTACTCGGATATACTTACATGCTGCATTTTAACACATGCAAATGAAAACTTTCATGAATATGCAAAACAAAATTAGTCCTGATAAACTGCAGTTTCACATCTGCAAAGTCTTGAGAATAATACAAGAAAACCATGCAGCAGTTTTCTTGTTGAGAACAAAAAAAAAAAAAGGTTCATTTCCTCTGCATACATGTTTACTTTTGCCTAAAAAAAAAACCCCTAAAACAGGTGCATTTTGACTCATTCCACAGACCTCAAAGAAACTGGCTCAGCCATGGCATGAGAAAGGAAAGACCCACGCAAGGGAAAAAGAACTGAAGCTACTGAGAGTGTGAGCTGAATTCTGTGTATCTAACTGGTGCTTTTTCATGTTCTCCTGGTGCTTTTCCATGTTCTCCTGATCACATCTTGCTTTGAGTGACCAGGCTGATCACTGAAAGTCATCTTTAGAATGACAGAGTCAGGTACTCTTCTGCTTGCCCTGTTTACTGCAGATAACACCAGCTTCTGTTCTGAAAACAGTTTCTTGTTCCGGAGATGCTTTGCAGCCCTGCAGTTAGCTAAAATTATCATGCTTTAACACCACTATTGTAGTTTCCCCTTGACACAGACCAATCTCTCCAAGTCCCATCTCTGAAAAGTTTTAATGTTAAGGAAACTAATTTTCAGCCTTTAAGAATACAGGACTGTATTTGGTGCCAAGCACAAGACTAGATGTTCAGAAGACTAAAGTAATCCTAAAAGATTTTCCCCTGCTTCTCTCTGAGGTAAAATATACCATAATCTCACCCATTTGTTTGCATTCACAAGTAAAACTGACATGAAACAAGATATAAATGTAAGCAAATTACAGCATTTCTATAGCATTCTTAATATGTTTCTTAATTCACTACATTTTATTTTCTTATGGTATTTCCCATAATGAAGATTACCTGCGGGTAACAGCATAAAAACGTCAATGTGGACAGCTGCAGCTTAACAGTCACAATAACTGTAGCTATGAAATTTTTAAGAGATGTAGTGTTTTGGTAGCAATTACAGTTACTGATATTTCTGAAATTCATTTAGGCTTTTATTGTAACTTTAGTAACCAAAAGAAATGTAGTCTATGATATGACTTTGCTAAGGATAAATTGTCACAATCTTAACATTATTAAAAAACGTGTTTGAATGAATTTAAACTGAGAGTCATATTAAAACTTTCAATCAAAATAAATTACTCTTGATGAAAACACTGAATTAAAAATGATTTAATATTGGTCTAATTTAAATGTGAAAACTATAGTTTTATTCAATAAAAAAGTAAATATTTTACCTATTAAGTACAATTAATTTTTGTTCACGCACCCAATAAAAACCATACTTCTTTTTGACCTTTTGGACATTGCTCTGATTAGCCTCTTACTGAGATCTTCTATTCAAGCACAAAAAAGTATGTTTTCACTCTGAAAACTGCAAACCTATTGCTCATATTGGCTACTGATCTGCCTTTGTAATCTGGAATGTGAAAGTGAAGCTGGACTCTTCCTACCTAAAATTTTATTATTATTATTATTACCAGTAATTCCACAACTGTGAGTACCTCCTATCAGGAGATAGCTCTTCATCCACAGCAACTCAGGCTCTCACCGCAGGAATAAACAGTGTTTATACTTCTATCTTACCCTTTCTCCAATGGTTTCATTTAAATCCATAAGATTATATATTTTCATAGAAGTGTAAGATTCAACTCTCCCAACTATTAATCAAGTTCCTGTGCTAGGCCTTATAACTACATCAGTCATATTCCACTGACTGCCCTAATATAGTCTTCCTTCCATTCTAGAGCAGCTATTTTCAAGGTGGAATCCATTATTTTCTAGAGGAACAGAGAACTACTCGAAGAACATTCACTAAAGGTAACTAATTAAAAAAGCAAGCATACTATCGGCAAGCTGCAGAAAGCTCAGTCCCTACACTAGATGAAAGACAACATGCCAGTGCTTAGAGAACGATTAAAACAAAACAACTATTTTAGTGATCTTGATCTTTTGATTCTCAGTACCTGCAGAAGTGTTTTTTCACTGGCATGTCTAGTTAGCATTTTAACAGTTTGACAAGTGACATGTGACTTTTGCCCGTTCAAAATGTTTTCCAGGCAGGTGTCAAAACGGAAACATTGCTCAGTCTTATTGTTAGGAGCCCAACAGCTATACTACCAGTAGGAGGCGGGGAGGAAATATCTATCTCAACAGCACACTGTAGCTACAGGGAGATCATCAACACATCTTATACAAATTTCATAAGTCACAGATTAGCACAAAGTGCTTCAGCTGCCATTAAAAAAAAAACCAAAATCAAACCCCAAACAACTGACTTGTGTTCTTAACTTCATTTTCTCACTTAACACTAGACTTTCCATAGAAACCTCACCCAGTTTACAGTTTTAGGTAATCACGGTAACAGAAAACATCACTACTACCACCATTGTCACTATCTCTTTTACCTCTCACTTTCACCACAAAGAGAAAAATTATTGTCAAACAATGAAGTTCTTTTTAAACTTGACTAACAGCAGTGTCAATGTCCAATCATTATTTATGTCTTCTATTAGAAGTTAGGCAAGAGACATTATATGCTAGACACTAATCTAGATATTGTCCTTTCCAGTATAAATTCTTTACAAGTTTCAATTCAAAAGATCATGTTAATAATGATTTTTAAATAGACCTGTTAACCAAACTACATGTAACTACTTTGTATTTCAATAAGCAGATTATGCAAAAATACTATGCAACTATAGTTTATTCAAATGATTTCCTCTTGACTACCAGTTGATCACTTAAAAAACACCTCAGCATCTCACCCCATTCCAAACCAAAGATTTCTCTCTTAGTGGGAAAGTGCCACCCCTCTGAAGAGAGAGGGCATTGTCTGCCTGCACTGTAATTTTGCCTATCAAAGAGAAAGCATCATATTTTTCTTTTTCAAAAGGTAGATATGTGATCTACAGACAAAGGCAACAACTTACGTATAAGGTTGCCAAGTAATATATTGTTTTATATACATATATTTTGGGCAAATTCACAGCTCTACAAACAACAAACACCTACTGATACATGCATAGCTTATTACTGAAGGACCTACAACTATCAGAAAAATCTAACAGCACAGTCCTTGTAATTATCAGGTGTGACAGATTCCTTTTGGAAAGCCATGATCATTCGGTCTTGTTCTCCTTACTTCAGTTCCTAGCAGTGTATTATCCACATTGCCCTTTACATGTTCAACATCATTTGTTAATGTTGCTAATAATGTCTAGGACTAACCTTACTCTCTGTTTATAATAGCCTTCATCTCCGTCATCTCTCCATCTCTTTACTTTGCGCTTCCCCAACGTATGCTCTTCTTCCTCAGAGCTTGGAAAGAAGTCACCATCATCTTCAGCTTCTTTAAAATCTCTCTTCACTGAGTATTTTCTTTTTCTTGATAAATTCCCGAGTTCATAATCAGAATCATTCTCAGCATGAGAAGATGCTTGTTCCTCTTCTGCTGCTGCTTCTGGATCAAAGAGCTCTTCATCAGGTACATACTCAGATTCTTCACTATCATCCTCCTGTTGACACCTAAACTTCCTGACCTCAAAAAATTTCTTTTCTTTTGGAATTTCAGCCTTTGCTTTAATCTGAAGGGCATGCTTCTGAAGTTTTCTCATGCGTTTTCTTAGGCGCTTATCTGTTTTTGACAAGGCTTTACCCTCTTTTTCCTTTTTTGTACATGCAGCAGCTGCACACTTAACATTTTTAGCTTGTGCTTTCTTCCTTGCTCCTTTGCGAAGGGATAACTTTTTTCTTTCAGAGGACAACTTAGCTTGGTCTGCTAAGTACTTCTCAAAATCAGATGCTTCGTTTAGCATTAATTGTCGTACCTTCCTCTCTGGCTTCTGAGGTATTTTAGTTCCAAACGGTGTCATCTGGCCAGTGCGAATAAGTTCTTCCCACTCTGTTTCCTGAACAGGCATAAGCATGCTGCCAAGACATGATGGACCAGGTTCTACAAGAAAAAACAAAGCATCCAGCTTGCCTTTAAAACCTTCCGAGCAACTCAAAACATAGGAACAAGAATGTGTTGCAGTCCCCTTTCTAAGATTTATATGCATTCAGTTCAGTTTGTACATACAACTTAAAAGCCCAAACTATCATTACATACAACACCTGAAGTTCAAAAAAGGCAGAACTCAGCAAAACTGAAGTTGCATCCTGACTTTTTTGGTCTTCTAACTACTCCTCCAACTTCACATAGGAAACATTACGTATACTATTAAAATGAAAATAGTTCTCAAACAACACAAAGTAGCAATAGCAACCAGAAAATTACACAGTCCCTCCAGCCTCATGACATAAGAACTCTAACGTGCTTCCTGCATTGCCAGTTCAAGCCATGCCACCACATTCAGTACAAGAAACCACTGCATTCCCATGTGCAGCAACATTGTCCATTTCTATGTTACTATTTATTTTTTCATCCTACTTATGAAATTTGACGTTTCCGCTACCAGGACAGACACAAAGATTACAGAACACGTAAAAGATTGTCTTTCCTCACTAAAAAACAAACAAACAAACAAAACCCCAAAACAACAAACAAAATCCATCTCCCTACTCTAAAACATCAAATAGGGTAATGACTTTAAGAGCCAGATTAGCTGCACATCACCTTCCCATAAAAATGCACTTTGGGTAAATTGCGCACAAAGTTACTATGCTTATTAATAGAAATTACAATTGGTGTTTAAAACCAAAGAGGGAGACAAAAGCTCTTGAATTCAGGAAGGTAAAGGTGACTTTCAACCTGAAATCTATTATTAAGTTCCAAAATTTCACAGAAGATTTACCAGAATTGCCAGTGTGGCACGCAACTCTGTATGGTCCTATTTAAAGCAATGTTTTTATAATCAAAACATATTTTAATGAGTATTGATGATGTATCAGGCACAAAACTCCCACATCTTAACACCCTCAGTTTCTCAAACTACTGAAACTACTCAACACTATTTCTTCTGTCTTGGGCTTCACTCACCCCATAGTTAGAGTTCATCACACTGGGTACCTGAGTGTTTCTGCATGAACCCATTCAAAAGAGAAAATATGAAAGGCACTTTTCTACTAAGAGAAGTTTACTGAGATTTTGACTCCTGCTATTTTTGTTGGATCAAGACAGAAGCATGAGCTCTGTGAGATCTGGAATCTACTCCAGCCACATCTGCAATGGATAAATAGCACAAGGAGTGCTGCAAACAATACAACCCAAAAGTGATACGCAAATTGTCAATGAGGTCCAAATTTGTGCCCTGCAGAATACCACAGATTAGTGACCCTGGCAAAGATAGCCAAGCTGGAGTTACAAAATCCAAGCTCAGTTTGCGGGCAGCAGTGGGAAAGAACATCTAGGGAAACACTGAAAGAATAAATATCCTATTTTTGAGGAAACCTTTTTTTTTTTTTTTAATTGCATTGCAGCCTGAAAAAAAAAGAGAAGTAGTTTTCCCTTCCATGTCTAGTGATACTTCCCAACAGCAAGAAAACCAATTTTGTTAATGCTGATTGATAGCATCCAGCATATAAAATGTAATTCAATCAGATGTTAGCAATCTTTATCAAATTAGCTGTGAAAAAATGCTAGGATTTCCAATTTATTAAGCCCAACACTCTAATGTGCCTCAGATATCCCTACTGAGCTGAACATGGATTAATATCCATTTTCTAAAACTTCCCACGTGAATATGCCAAGAGCTGAAATTCTGCAGGTGCAGAGAATAAATGTTCTTAACTCTGTTTTTGAAAACAAACCACTGAAATTAATTTCCTTATTGGCAAAGATCTTGCAAACTAGCTTTGAATGACAAAAGGCATTACACATCAAAGCACAATAGAACTTTTAGCCTTCTCCCATACCTTCATCTTCCTCGAATTCAATCTCATTTACTTTGTCAAGAATCTCTGTTCCACCAAGGAATGACTGGAGACGCTTTTGTTTTGCTTTGATCTTCTTTAGCTGTTGTTCCTTGAATGACAAATAGATACATAATCTAACCTGGTTTGTAAACTTGTTAACTTTTTAAAAAAGACTTAATTACTATAGGATCTGTGTAGTATCTTTTACCAGATATTTCATTACAGCATGTCACTTGAAACAAGAAATGGTGGGACTTGACAGTCTTAAAGGTCTTTTCCAACCACAACTATTCTTAGAAAGTGCAAAAAACATCACCACAATACAAGTTTTGGAATGTTTTTGTTAGAAAGAAACTGAAATTGCAAATTAGTCCATCTTTCTAATACACTTAATTCAAGAGTGGTCACGGCTAGTTTATCTGCAAAAAATACAAAGTGAAATGACTTAAAAAGTAAAAAAAAAAAAAAAGTTAAAAAAAAAATCAACTTTACAGATGCTCTAACAAGCATAGTTAATTACTGCTATGAAAATAATTCATAGCTGGCTCTTCTGTTACATCTTTTATCCAATTGTTATATCCTCAGCTGTGTATTTACTGGAGGTGATGTGATTCCTTGGTACTGCTAACTTTCATTTATGAAATGAAGAATTCCAAGCAGCAAAACAAAGACAGAGGCAATGTAACTTTCCACATTTATAACTGAAAATACTTCCTTATTTAGAGATGTAAGCACTTTGGTAAAAATCGAGTTCATGCCAGAATGTGCAATTTAATTTTTTTCCCTTTTTGGTGAAGAAGGTTTCATTTGCCTACCAATGTCATCATGTAGCACTTTTCAAACCAAAAAAGGTACCATATTCGTGTATGGTGCAATACATTATTTCCCATTTATGAACTATTATGATTGCTCTCAGAATTTCACATCATAAAACATTCCTTGTATTGCAGCTCTAAAGGAAATAACTGTCTTGTACCAGTCATTAATTGCCCTTTTGTGTCAATACTGGAAGAATTCTGTCATCTTTGAACACTTTTTTTTTTTTTAAATACTACAAAACAAGGAATATCCAAAGACACATCTCCACACAGAAAGCAGCTCAGGTCCAGGTCTGTCTTTCTTCAAACAGCCTCTAAAACACTCTTGGTTATTAGGAGGTAAAATTGGTTATTAGGACCGCTTTTACAGATTACAGTTTTCGTATAGGGATTTTATTCTTACATGTGAAGGTTAAAAAACAATTGAATGAGTCAGTGGCAAATGGCCTGAGATTGGGAAGAAGTGTCTGAGGGCAAAAGGCAGTAAATTTTCAGTCAAGTTAATCATTAGAGAAAATATTCAGGTCAACTTCCACCAGACCCTGAGCTGATCAAAGCACTACAATGCTGACCAGCAAAAATTTTCCTTTTCTCCAGCCTCCTCGGTCCCATTCACAGCTGTATATGTCTGTTGCTTGCATTACCTGATGCCTGTTAGAGTGCTCTGTTCCTTCAGCTTACTACTAAGCCAGGAGCAGTTTCTGACACATCAATGAGTTAAAATGGCTCACAGAAAGGAATGATATGTACTGGTACAAGAAAGATACAGACAATGCAAAAAGATTAAGGGAAGGAAGGTAAGGAATTAAGATCAGGAGAGCTGAGATTTAGGTCAGCTATTGAATCCTATACTAACAATGCTTGCTAATTCTCCCAACAGTGCTGGGAGGAACTTAATTAAATTAATGCAAATCAGTCTTCTGAGCAGGTTCTGGAACTTCTGGTTAACAGATGATGACATTTAAATTGAAAAAAAAAAAAAACAAACCCAAACCAAACCTCTCACTTTCACATCTTTAAGTTATTTAGAATTTTTGTCAGAAAATGAAAGCATTTAAGAGGAAAGGAACAACTGCAGAACTATATAATTAAAGATGAATTATATTATATAATCCAAACCTGAAGCCAAAGTACAAGCTCCCCATTGTCAGCAGAAAATTAACATATTCACCTTATTATATTTTTGCCGTTTTACAGAATCTAGTTTTCTGTTTATGTCTTTGTTGCTGGCAGCTTGAGGTGCAAGTTGCTCAATGATTTTGTTTATTTGTTTCAGAGAAGTTGTACACGATCTGAAAAAAAACGAAAAGATACTAGTTAACTCTAGGAAGCAAAATAACACTTTCTTGACAATTTAGAAATTCCAAGAGATTTATTAAGATTAAAAAACGTCTAAAGTAAGTTTTTAAATAAGCAACTTCTATTTAAACAGCACTGAAATACTAAACACTTTAAAAAGTTGTACATCATAAAAGATTTGTAAACAAAGTTTTGCCAATGCTAGAATTCCAAAGGCAAGGAAACTGAACAAACCACTGCAATATTCAGTACTTAACTTACAAGTCTGATGGTTATAAGCAGCAAGTGATAGTGGTTGCTTTTATTACTCAAGGTAGTCAAAACACACACAGATGAAAAATTCTGTTTTCATTTTCTAAAGCTGCCTGATGCCATTATATAATAATGCCTATTCCTTTTACCTTTACAATACCTTTTACAAAAACAACAGACTACAGGATCTCAGGATCTTCAGGATCTTCTGGATCTTCCAGGAAGACAGACTAGACAAGCTCAAAGAATTAACGGAGCATCAACATTAAACTCTCCTTACTAATGCACTACCATTTTTCCTGTTTTCATATACAGTATGAAATTCAGTTTGAAACACATACTGCAACCTAATACAATGTTTCTGCTGTTGGATTTGTTTGCAAGAATGAAGGTGCTGCCCCACCATCAGAAACAACAAATGTAGGTTTGTTGATTCTGATAGCAGAATATTTCACAAGAACATTACAAAAAATGTCAAAGAAACTTTTCGTAACACCTGCAAAGCAGCCATTATTCCCTTTCTCTGCAAAGAAATGCACTATGTAAGTGTCCTCAGTTGTCACAGAAGAAATTGTGCCATGTTTCCTTCCAGTTCTAATATGGATTCTACCACTGTTCTTCTACAAGACTTATTCTACCAGCTCTCCAGTTACAACTGCCACCTTCATTCTGTGTCAATGCTTTTGGATCACCTGTTCCAACTTTCTTAGTCTTCTGTTTTGTTACTTTGAAACGTATCATCTTCTTGCACATCTCCTACCTTTTGGCTCTTGTTTCCTTGGCCCCGGAAGTTTTTGACACAAATTGCTACTGCCCCTTTCTACAACACTTTGCTTAACAAGACAGTGTAATTTAAAATGGGATTTAACTTGAACCATTTTTTATTCTCCTTCTGCTTAAATCTGTGTATCTATTACAGAATCATGCAGCTTCTACTATGAACTCTGTCAAAAAAGAAACCAAACTCACTTTTTGCCTGATTTTACATTTAGTCATGTGCTCACTGTTACAAAACTTTAAGTTACTCTATTACCAATTCTACTTGCATTTCTACTTTTATTAGTCCTTCTTCTCAACAACCCAGCTATATCTCTGCTAATTTTTCTGGAAGACAACTCTCAGACTTGCACATTACATCTTCCACAGATGAGGTTCTATAGGTCTGCATTTGGATCCCCTCGGAGAAATACAATTTTACAGCTCTAAGTGGAAGATGAAAATACAGAGGTATGAAAAATTATAGGATGCTTGTTAAACAAAACCAAGAAATTACCAATTAATTGCTGTGGACTAGTCTTTTGGTAACCACATAATCTAACTGCAGTGGTTACAGTGCTCCATTCTTCTTCACAATGACCATCTTACTCATTATGTCCTTCTGCTGCGTAACAGCTGAAATTACCTTCTAGTTTTGCAAACTTAGTTAATTTCACTTCGCACCCAAACTGAAAAACTAACAAAATGCATAAATTTCCCCATATGCATAACAAGAAAGCTATGCAGGAGCTCCCACAGGTAACGGAGGGCCACAGCACTTCAGCAGTAAAAACCAGCACGAATGCAATACAGTGAAAGAGGCACAGATAAGAACATTTATCAGCAGTAGTTCACAAAGTAACACTACAATGAGACTAGAAACAGAAAGGGAGATCTAAGATCAAAATTCAAAAAGACTAGTGGCTACTAATCCCTCAAAGACTTAATATACCATGTTGATTAAGCATTTAATTTTTTTATGTTATTATTAAGTACTTTATACAAGCGATTATGATAAGGTTGTTTTGGTTGTAGTACACTCACAACATGAAGTCATCAAGTTACAGACAGCACATAATCAGCAGCATACAACCCCATGAAACATATAGAATTGAAGTGGCACTTCTTCTGACTATAACTTTGAATAATAGAGTATGATGCAGTTTTCCACTGCCCATAAATCAGACATGTATCTTGGCAAGGTAGGAGACAATGCAGAAAAAGGAGAAGCACTGTCCTCTACTACCTTGACGCATGACTGAATTAAACAAATATGAGCAACGAAGCATTGCTCTGATGTGAAAAGTATTTTGTTCTGTTTTAAAAGGTGGCTGACTCAGAAGAGTACACACCAACCAGTGCTTTCAAAAAACATCTTTTAATCTTCCAGTTTTAATAAACATGAGACATTGAGCCTCATAAGATAGTCAGTAACAGAAAGGGACAGTACAAAAGGACACAATTTACCTTAAGTCATCCAGCACTGACTGATATTCTTTCTCTGCATCCACTGTTTTTGTTGCTTTATGAGCTTCATTAATTGCATTATCTACTTGCTGAAGAACTCCTTGCTCTAATACATCCTGATCATAGACATCAACTCCTAAACCCTTCAGCTCAGCAGCCTGTGCACTATGTGAGATGGACTGAATCTGTTGTCTGTTGATCTGTAAAAGGGGCTGTCCTCTTCTGGGCATCTCTGAGGGGACAGCCATGGAAGTGGATGACTGGCTGGTAGAGCTGGGAACTCTGTTACTATTATCCAGGTCACTGTTACAGGCGTCATTTTCCTGTTCATTTTCCAATTCCTCAGCATCATGCAGGCAATTATTGCTTGAAGTAGTAAGAGGATCTTGTTCTTGGATATTGTCTGGCAGGTGGCAGTTGTCTGTTGACATTCTCTGCTCAAAAGCAACAAAGAACCACATCATCCTAAGAACAGTCACATACACAAAGCTGCTCATGAAGAATGTGCCCAAATAAAAGTAACCAAACCAGTAAACATGTTTCTTTACAAGAAAGTCTTGTTTCCAAGCTTGCTTGGAGCTGCTCCTCCATGAGTCCTGCCCCAAAAGGTTTCTCCATGCTAACTTCCACAATCAAAAGGAGAAAGTGCCCCAAAACAAACGGCAACTATATAGAATACTCCTGGAAAATACTGATATCAAGGCAAATAAAACAAACTGTAAAAACTACTTTTTTTGCCAAAGAATAAACCCAGTCTTGTGCGTAGTCAAGGTATAGAAGACTGCAACATAACAAAAACACCTACAACGTAACACATCCAAACATCAAAACCAGAAGTGTTTGAAACAGGGTATTTGAATTACCAGTGAGTGCACTGGTCAGAATAGCGGGCTGGAGGCTTTGGTTCGTTAGTGCAGCTTTGAAGCGGTACACAAAGCGTCTCAGCCAGGAAATAAACACTGGACTGACTTACCAAGGCAAGCCTAGACCTGCTATTGCTTGGAGCGCTCAGGGTGGCAGAGTCTTTTGAAAGGACGTATTTTTTATCAGTTTCAGGGAGAAACAAGGGTTATTAAATTGCAGGACGACTTTAAGAAGGCAAGTGGGCTTCATCAGCAACCTCACGGAGTATGGCAGCCCGCAGTTCTCAGCTTTAGCTCAAGCGTTTCTTCCATCGGCGCCGACCGCACACAACGGGTTGGGCCCTGTATTCAGGCAACGTTTACTATGACCACCCCGCACCGGACAGCTCCCCTCGAGGGACCTCGTCTACCCACAGCCTCTGCCTGGCAGCCCCGGGTTGCAGTCGGGGGCGGCAGAGGCCGCCGAGCCGTCCCCGATGCCGACTCAGAACTCACCGGGCCGCGCGACTCCCGGAAGACCGCGGCAAGCCTCACCGCTCCCCAACGCCGAGCGCACAAGCGTCACTTCCTCAAGGCCGGCGGCACTGCGGCTTGCGCAAGCGTGGGGGGGACGTTGCGTCCTGCGAATCTTCTTGTCGGTCGTCCCACGCCTGGGCGGATAGAGCGGCGCCCGGATGTTCCGAGACTGCCGGCAGCCACTGGCCTTTGCTGTCAGCTTGTCAGGCTGGCCCGTGGATGCGTTTTTACCTGACGTAAAAACGGCATTTGGACCCTGCTTGGGCCTGTTGCCGCGACACACGGGTCACCTGTGGATGGTTACCTTAGCACACTGGTCACCTTGGGCCGGCCGCCCTGCTTCAAAGACTTGACGCTTGTGGAACAAATGCCCAGACACTGCTTACGGGGCCACTTCAGAAGTTCGGTGTTCTGTCCTGCCATGCTCCAACGCCAAGTGACTGAAAGGCTGGGGGAAGAAAATGTGATGTACTGGTGCAAAATTAACCCAAAAGTCAAGACTGCAAGCATCATAGAGCAAATAATTTGCACCAAGGTTCCTTCAAGGGAAAAAAGAAGGGTGCTCTGCAGCTTGGGTTTAGTAGCAGGGCTGCATTATAGGCAATATTTGGGACAAGCAGTCTGATAAGGGCTACAGGTACTTTGCTTGCTGGGATTCGTAGCAGCACTTCGTTTTCTGCATTCCTTCCTTCGTCCCTAGTTCTGTGGTAGTGACAAAAGCAGAAAACTAGATTTTTGCCAGGAGTCCTTTTGCTTTCTCTATTTTTTCCCCCTTAACCTAGTGTCAGGAGAGTCATGGAACACACCTCTTCTGAGCAGCAGAACTGAACTTACAGGCTGACAGGCTCGAGCCATCTGCAAGAGGGTAAATATATAGCAGAATACATTTAGAAATGCTTTGCTAATTAAATGATGAGGCAAATGGGGTTTAAGTCCTTGCTTTGGGGGAATCAGTTGTGATTCAGTTTGACCACAGAGCTGCTTTCTTCAATCGCCTTTCAGTTGTCCTACTCTTTGTGTTCTTAATGCCGTCTTCTCTTACTGAATGTTTTGAAACAAGAAGCAGATTTTTAAAAAAGACCTAAACCCCTCCTATTTAGTGAATTAAGTAGGGGTGGGATCAAGGCATATTTAGGTAAGTGACAAGGGCATGATACGATATCTTAAGCTTTCGCTCAATTTCAGCAAAATCCAACTGACCAGCAGTGCTTTTATAGTGCACCTTTGATTTGAAGAAATCCAAGATACTACTGATCAGTCGTCCTGGATGTAGAAAACTGTGATTGTAGCTATGCGAAAATATCACAGTTGTTTAACAGAGGAATAGCAGAGGGGTATGTTTAATCATGCAAGTTTAAGGATATGGGCTAGGGTGTGTGGGAATAGAAGATAACTTCTAACAGATTTGGGGCTTTGTCTTTACACCTGCATTTAAATATTTGTACACATTGATGTGATCATCTCTTCCTTCTTCTTTATACAGTTCCAGCTCTTTTCAACCTTTCCTTATAGGGGAGGTGGCCCAGTCCTGACTCATTTTGGTGATCCTTTGCTGGACTCCCTCTGGTAGCCCCATATCTCTCTTGTATTAGAAAAGTCTCTTTAGACATCAGTTGTCTGACATTTTCTCAGCTGTATTCCTACAGTGCATTGATGTGACCCACATTCCTGTAGTAAAGCCCTGTTGATAAATGAAGTACTCAGTGATTCAAGGACTTAAAGCACCATTAAATTTTTCTTTTGCCAAATTTTTGTCATACTTACACACCCACAGAGTCCCTACATATTTGCTCCAAGAGTAGGAGCTCTGTTATTTTTTTCTCACAAATCACCCCTACTGATAGTTCTCATAAAATACTGTATCCTACCAACCTCTTCATATTGCCAGCTGCCAGTGACAGTGTACACCACTTCTTTTAATACCTACTGGTGTGAATATTAATAAATAACTCATTTATTCTGGGTTTTATTCTGAATTACAATTTCAGGTCCTTGCCAGAAGTTGTTCTTTTCCTTTTATTCCCATATTCCTTTCTTCCCCTAATGTCTAGAAGTCTCAAGAAAATACAGAATGGGTACTCTTAAGTTCTGTAAGACCAACATTTGAAAGGTCATTGGGCAAATAAAACAATATTTAGTTAATATACTCTTGTTTGTTCCCTTTACTCTGAAATATACTATTATTACAAGTAACTTTTACTTAATATTTGATGACTAGAGTAAGGAGGCTTATTTTTAACCTTTGTTGCCATGTTCTATGTACAAGGAATGATGTTTTGTAATTGCTGAAACAATTGAAAATGTGGAGTGCAAAGCCTATCAGCAGAATGAGAAAGGCAGCAACAAGGGGGCATTTAAGGACAGAACAATATCACGCTGTTGTCAAAACTAAACTACTATATGGAAGGATAGGCCTAGTTTTCCAGAAGCTGATTAATGAGCAGGAAAAGATAAGTTGTTCTGGAAGAAGAAAAAAAGAGCGTTGTGTTATGTGCTGAGAGAAAAGTTTTCAAATCAAAGGCTGCTTCCTTCCCAACTTTAAGGGGAAAATGAGTAAAGATTTTCTCATATCTTAACAGACTTCTATGGGTTAAGAGATTGATTACTCAGTACGAAGTCTAGAAGAGGCTATAATTCAACATTAAATAATATTGCTTCAAGGCAGGTACTTGCAGAACAAAGCAGTTACACTGCTATTCCAACTGTGACTCCAGAGATCCCTGATAGAGCTTGCTCATAAAGGTCTCTATTGTGCTTTTTATATGAGAAGATATATGGGACTGAGGATGATCTTTGTAGAATTATTCTTAAACTGAATGACGTGAAAATGTGGCAGGCCCTTCAAGCAGTGACAACCAATATTTATGAAACACTGGGAATGATGTATAAATAATAAATACATTGTATAACCAGTCTGTTGCAAACTGGGTCCAAGGTGATGTGAATGAAGGCTGTTTGACTCAAGTGTGCTGAAGCCAGCTCTCCTATCATTTGAAAATCAATATGGCTCCGTTAAAGTCATAGTGAGAATAGATTCTATAGGTCTTTAAAGTTCATTCTGTGGTGGTCTATTCTTGATGCATTTGCAACAATATGTCTTTCTTCTATCTAAACATACAGTTTTGCCTAAGGGGGCGAGATCTAAGGTTTTGATCAGTTCTCAGCCTCAGCTACTGCCTGGAACTGTTCATTACAAAGGCTGTAAAAAGTACAAAAACTGCATTATAAACCAGAATGACTTGAAAGTTATATTTTCACACAGAAAATTAAGCTTTGATGAACCAAAAGTGCCATTCTGCTGTTAGCTACACACCTATATGGTGTAGGCGCAGTCTTCACTCCCCTTGTACGCGAGCAGTAATGATGACACCTAATTCTTGCTGGAGCTGATTCTGGCAACTTTTGACATGTAGTATATATGCTCTTTTACTTGAAGTATCAAGACTGAGAAGCTGCATGGATGTCTTCCCTTTCTATCAGCCTTGCAGGATTACTAGGAAGGATCCTGGCAGAGCATGTAGAGCAGCAACTCAGAGCTCAGCTATTGATTCTGGAGGGCTGTGAGGAAACGAACAGGCTTCCAAGGAATCTCAAGTAGAGTAACAGCTTGGAAGGAAAGCAATTTGTTTCCGTGACTCTCAATTGGATAATGAAAAATCAGATTCTGTAAGTTGTCAGCGATGAAGGGGAAAGGGGCAGTGGTTTAATTTTCAGTCCATCATTTTTATTAGTTTTCTACTCTAAAAAGTTATTCAAAGAGTCATGGTGTGGAAATTCTATGACAAATACATCCCAGTGATATACCCAATGTACCCAGCAATAACCTGTCATGTATAAGTCTCCATTTCACAGCAGGAGATGATCCTCTCAAGCCCTTTAGTGGCCTGATTATGTTGTTAAGGGTGTGTCCTGCTGAGAGCTGGCCAAATCTTCAGTCTTGCTTTTTCAATTAGGCCTTTCCTCCACAGATTTTAGTATGCATTTTGCCAAATTGAAAGCTAAGGAAAGACTTTGTGACACAACATATTTATGAATTTTGTTCTGAGGAAATCCTGTACATGAGCTATGACTAATTGCAATGGAGCAACCACACAGGAAAGCACGGTCTGACCCGCTAAGAAAAAAAATTAGTCTGCAGCACTACATTTTCAGAATTAAGTGACCCCAGGATTTGATGATCTTCTTCAAACTCTCATCACACAATTACTTAGATACATTAAGGTGACCTGAGATGGCTAAGCCTGAGGCATGTGACTATTTATGAAGCAGTCCCAGTGGATGCAGTTCTTTGCTAAATATTTAAAGATGCTCCTTGTCCCAAAGTGCTTAAGTCTAAGATTTTCATTTCTTCGTGGATTCATTGAGCTTAAGACCAAACAGGACCATTAGGCCATTTTTTTATGACCTCCTGTGTGACACACAGCAAAAATTAGCACTCAGAAACTCTTACATCAAGCCTGTTTCTTGGAGCTGAGGTAGTACAGATGGCTTGGCAAGACATCACATTTTGATTTAAATACATAGAGCAGTAGAAAATCCATTCCATGACTTGGCAGATTGTTTTATGGACTAATTCGCCTTGCTATGAAAAAAATGATTCAAGTAGCCTGAAACACACTTTTTTTT
>WBNM01009389.1:93130-119799 GCA_013399055.1 Ramphastos sulfuratus | reverse complement strand
TTTTTTTTTTTTTTTTTTTTTTTTAACCCCAGGTACTTAACTAAGGGACTGGCCTGTTAAACATAAAAGAGGGTTCCAATGGAATTTTGGAAGAAGGCTCAAATGCTTCAATGTGCCATGGCTGTTGCTAGAAATGCTGCTTCTGTGACTGAGGTGATCAGCTGGGTGTGCATTTGTCCTGCCTGAGGGCAGTTTCAGAGTTGCAAGTCCCAACATTATGCTGGAGGACTCAGTTCCTAGTGCCCACAGGCAACACTGATCTATTTAAAAAAACCCACAGCAGTGGCAGATTTTAGTGCATATCAGTTTAGCTTTTCTAGTTTTCAGTCCTTTCCTGATGAAGTTTCATCTATGGGTTTGAGCCAACACCCTAGGAGATTTCAGTGCTGTTGATGAAAATGCTATACACTGAGGCATACTGACGCTTTTAAAACTAAATGCTAAAGCTGTGAGGTTGTTATGAAAATAGATAATAAATGATTTAGGGGCTGCATTACTTCTCAGGAGGGCATAGAACTGCTGGCAACATTGGCAGAAATGGGAATTCCATCCACAGTAATAAAGCATCTGTATCTCTTTGTACCAATGTGAGTTGAGTGGCCTGTATCTATCAAAACCATGGCAATGTAATAGAACTAATACATCAACTTAAGGGAGAAGCTAAACTCTTTGAAAATAATTGTGTAGTTGGCAAGCTATAGCTTTTACTCTTTATACTGCAAAGAAATAAAACTTTTTTTTCTCTCCCTGTCATGGTGCATTTAAGAAATGAGATGCAGAAATCTACTTCTAATGCACTATTAGGTTGGAAAAATGATGACTGCAAATGGCAACAAATTGCAGAAGTAAAGACTTCTGCCGCTGCTTTGTTGTTGGATTGCTCACCTTTTGTATTTACAACAAATATTGCTGGACAAACCTCATATTTAAGGAAGTTCTTGACAATACTAGATTTTTAGGAAGGTTCCATGTTTGTGCTTATTTGCATTGCATGTTTCTCCAGGGGGAGGAAAAAAGTGACTTTCTAGCTGAATCTGCTACAGCTTGTACAGAATTGTTCCCAAGTGTGCAGCAAGATCATTGCATTGCATGTGTCTTTGCTATCTGTCTTTCATGGCTGTGTGTACACAGCACTTTTTAAGGCCCTGTATATAAAGCAGACAAATAAATATTAATTTTAAGTACTGAATAAACATGTAATAGGATGTTGCCAGAGCAGTTACATCAGTCTTCTGCAGGTAGAGACAGAAGCTGAACTTGGACATTCACTGAGTCTTTGCAAACTGGCCTTTCACATTTTCTGTGCTTCATAGCCTTTCAGTGGGAAGCTTATGACGAGGCTCTGGTACCCCAGAACCAGGATCTTCTGTTGCCATTTTACCCAGACAGCTGTAGGCTGCTACTTTCTTACCTGCCGACAACCCGTGCTAGGTCTCTTTGCAGTGACTAGCATGTATGATGATTCCTAAAACTCACTGGCAGAGTCATGCTAAGATCACGTTTAAAAAGTCAGGGAGCGCCAGAAAGAGAAGCATACAAGTATTGAAGTAACTGAAAATCTTTCATCTCCTCAAAACTAGGCTGACAGAGACAGACCCGGTAGAGGCCACCTACCTGCTTTGTCACTAGAGGGAGGCATCGCATAAAAGAAATCACAAAAGCTTCTAAAATAGCACTATTTTAAAAAGACTTATGTGTCTTGGAAGGGAACAAAACACTGATTTCTTTTTAAAGCCTCTGTTTTTATTGGAATACGTTATGGGAGGCCTCATTTGTTGTCCCGAATTCTCTTGGCCAGAGTGAAATTCACCCTTCCTGATGAGGCAGGCAGATTCAGCTTGCAGTGCTCTGCTTTGTCTTAGCTGGACTCTCCTGGGACAACCTTATGCACAGGGCCTGGAGGTAGTTCAGCCTCTATAAATAGCTCATTGCTGAATTCCTGTGTGCAGCAGATTTTGAGGGCTGTGCCAAAGGGTAGAGAGTTGTGTCAGTTTAGTTCACTTTAGACTGGCACTCTTGAACAGATTTCCCTGCCTGACTTCTGTAATCAAAGAATAGGCCAGAAAAATGAAATGTCAGTGCCTCACTGTATTTATTTCTCCCTAATTGCCAGCCTATAAGCAAAATAATAGGGATTGACTTAATGATGGTTGTGGTCCCTGAAGAGGCTTTCCCTCTACCCCTTTGCCCCATTAGCTCTTTCTGTTGCAGTGTGAATCCTGTGCCATATAAAGAGTAGTAATCCACAGCTCCCTCATTCATGGATGGACTCCTTCCATGTCTGTAAATTGCATTTTGCTAGTTGCACAAAAACATTACAGAAAAATGTGAATAGTTACTTGAGGGCTCCACAGCAGCTGACAGTAACCTAGAATTATGTAATTGTACATATGGTGCACTGAGCAGAGAGTTGGAAGTTACATTTCCAAAGTAGGGACCTGTAGGTAGCTGAAAATGCTGTAAATTAATTCCAGCAAAGGGGAGAGGGAGTATTATTACCTGTTCTTTCCCCTACTCCTCATTGTCAGCAGTAAAGGTGGTTCACAAAGAAGAGAACTGGGGTAGGAGAAAGGGCCTAGGAGCTCTAGGTATCCTGCCCAAATCTTTCAATGAACTCTGTTCAGTGGAGTTGCTTATTTATTATTCTCCTAGACCTGTATCTGTCTTGCCTCAGCTGGTAAGCACAGATATACCTATCAGAGGAAGTGCGGAAAAAAGTTCTTTGAGGAAGTCTTTTTGAGTCAGGTAGGGCAGATGATGAAACATTGGTGAAGGAGCAAGAAGAAGGATGTGCAGACAGGGACAGAAACAGATGCGAGAAAGAAATGTGTAGAGGGGGAGAGGAGAGGAAATAATAGATGTGAAGAGTGAGGGAAAGGCTGTTATGAAATCTGGGGACCAGAATTAATTGTGGATTGGGGCAGTGAAGAAGTATATGGGTAGCTGTTTTGAGAGGACTTTAATCTTTGAATTTAAGTGAGATATAGCATACATGCTGCTGGATCCTTGTGCTCTAAGATCATTGTGATGAAGTTCTTGGGAGATAGAAGGTCTGTTGTCAGAAGGTGCAAGTTACAGACAATTACAAATAGATGTAAGGAATTTAAAAGAAGAATAACATACTTAAGTTATAGCTATCAATATCCTGATTGGAGTAATTTAAGCTGTCCTGTGAATTTGTCCTTTAACTAGATTCAGGCAGTGCCTGTTGTCCTTTTGGCAAGATGTAAAATGTCCTGAGTCTCCACTGAAGTGGGACTTGGTCCACTGTTCATATTGCATCATGCTGCTCCAGCTTGGCCATATACTGCTTCTAATAAAGGAACTTTCACACTGTCTGCAGAGTCATTCTGTTGAATCCCTTGGGCACCTCATCATCTGTGACTCTCACAAAAGGCCTTGAGATATGTTTTGTTAAACAGCTAAGAAAAAAACATTGTATTGGCAAAGCTGCTGATGTGGTTCCTTTTGCCTTTCAGAACATAATCCTGCAGATCTGTGGTTATTATAGTAGATTTCTGTTTAGAGCAAGGAAGATTTCTCAAGGTGGTGTTTAAGACTTCCTGGTTTGTGCTGCAAATTGTTAATCAGTCCATGACAGCATAAATAAAATTAAAGGGTTTAATTAAAACTAATGAATGAGCGAATGGAGAATACACAGCATGTTCCACTTGCAGAGTGCTGGTGGTGTGAATAATTAAAATGTCACAAAGTAGGAGATGTCTTAGTAAAAATGTTTGAGCTGCAAAAATACAGGCCCCTGAACTTTGGTAGTTTGGGAATTTTTGCTCTTTAAATTGGTTAAAATCAGTTTGTGTAAGTTAAGGGAAAGGTAGAAAAGTATATATAACTCTGATTTTTATTAAGATTGAGTCAAAGTTGGAATCTTACTGCCAATCAAACCCTAGTGCATTTTGGATCCATTTGCATATATCTGAAGATCTAACCATTTTCATAAAACCATATTACTCAGGAGATTAGTTTCTTCTTTTGACTCATCTGTGACTGTATTCTTGCAAAATAATCCTGTTATTTCAGGCTGTTACATTATCCTTGTTAATGTTCTGTCTACTTAAAGCACAAGCATTCTTTTGATTTAAGCCCAAACCTTAACCACAGCCTGAGCTGTATCTGTATTTGGCTTGGGTTTGGTATACAGCAAGCTAACAGGCCAAGAAAACAATTTCAGTTAGACTGTTTTAAACAGATCCAGGGCACATGAGGTGGGATTTAGAAATATGAGGCCAGCAACCTGGTTAGACTGCTGCAAAGTTTTGAGTTTACAGATTAGACCCAGAGTATCACTTCTAGGAATAATAGGAAACCATCTTCCATGTTGCTGCTTTGATAACACCCTTCTGCAACCTATACCACGGCTGGCATTCTCCTCCTCAGCTATGGACTTTTCCCCAGATCTCCTGACCCTATGACATCTTCTGAGGCAAGGAGCCTGTTAGAGGATGAAATAGGATATGGATAAATGTTCTGGCTATTGACATCACCAATGAAATAGTAATGCTCCACTGTCTACTTTCTATGTCATAATGATTTGAGGTGAAAATGAGTGAGGAACCCTAACTGCATGCTTTGGGAGGTTTAAAAGGTACCATACCTCCAAGAAGTGCCTCTAGAGGCCATGACCTAATGCTAGGCAGCACTGAATGCAAATTAGAGTGGGGTGAAAAGGTGAAGATCATCTATGAGGTAAATAGCTATGCTATTGTATAATCCTTGCTCTATATCCTGCAGTTTCTTAAGATGGCTGAGTAAATAAATTTATCTTGAGAATTTGTACCAATTTAGCATGGTAGGTTAAGACTAGAAGAACAGTGCAACTTCCAAGTGGCACCATGGAATCTTCCATGTCCAGATTGCGTATTCAAAGCCTCACCGCTAACGATATACACAATATATTCCCTTTCAATGCTTGGCTGTCTGTTTAGTGGAAGACCAGACTAGATTATGATAATGGCCCCTCTGAGTCTTAAACATTTATAAAGGAGTGAGTAGACGTTGCCAACAACTCAAATAATTTCTTAATGTTATCTTAAATAACATTTAAAACCGTGGCATAACCCTAACACATTTGCCATTGAATTAGTGCTTTGGCAGTATGAATGATGTGGAGGAATAAAAGGTATCTCAAAAATTGATTTCTTTCAGGAGAAAAGGCTTTAGTAGAATATGGAGATTTTATGAATGAAGTTTTCTCTTTCCATATATGTTTTTGCCTTTTTTTTTTTTTTGGCAAAAAAAAAATATTTTGGAAGCAAAACATTGAGAGTCTACCTAAGAAAAAGCATAATTCTTCCTGCACTCCGCTTAAATTAATAACCAACAACTGGAACTAATTAGATATGGTCAATTCCTCACATAAATTATGCTGATTTATGTGAATTCTTAGACTTTAATGACTACATTAATAATTAACTACAAATTAAAAATAATCACAAGTGCAATTGAGAAAATATATTCAGAGTAGTTATTTTATGCCTCAGTTTTAATTAAAGAGTTTGGTACTCATTTTCAATCAACCAGGGCTTGTATGCTTCTTCTGGTGACATCACTGTAAATCTAGGGTGATGTTCATATGAAGTCAGTGGCATTACTCCAGATTTACACAGACCTAGCCAAAAGTAAAGTAGAGTCCATCAGCTAAAACATTTTCTTATATTCAGAGGGAATTGGTTTCATCTGTAATAAAGTATCTCAGGGCAGCTTAGGCTAAGCCTAGTTATTTGGCTTCACAGAGATTCTTTGTGTGAAGGAATCTTTTTAGATTTGAGCCTAAAAGGTTGAAATCCATAAGTAACCTTCTATAGACTTCACTGGGCCAGATCCAGACTCTGGAGCCTCTGCTAAGAGGCTTTTCATTACAGCAAGATGCAGCTCACATTTCAAAAATTTGTCGAGCTTGTCATAAGCATGCATAAAACCTCTTCTATTTCCTAAATTCCAGAAGCTGCCAAATAGTATTACAATGTAGCTAGAAAGAGGAAGAGATGAATTGTTTGGGACTTTGTCCATGCTGGTCTGTGTTTGCAAGGAAGAGTTCTGGTTAGCTGTATTCTCTTGCTGTATATATCAGCACTTTTTTTGGGGTGTTGTCTTTATTTATTTATTTTTATTAAAAATGGATCAATCAGTTACTTGTGAAGTGATCAGAAGCCAAAACTTCAGATCAAGGTTAATTTTTTAATAGTCCCATGTTTTTAACTTAGACTTTATGAGTTTAATGCTTGCCACATGGTAGGTTATATGATGTATTCTTCTAGGAGGTAGGAGCTTTGATTTATATATTACCATGCTGTTAAGTATGGCAAAGCAGAGCAATACCTTTATTTAGGTATATACAAAATATATTGCTATGCTTTCCTTCAGGGCAAATGGTAGGAACTGTGAAGTAGTAAGTTCTGCATTAAAATATGTCTTTGCTGAGTCCGTTCAGGATGCCGGCACACCTCCATTATTAGATCTTGCTGCAAGAATAATGTAAAGTAGATCTAGAATTGGTTTAGTGAGCCCAAGAATTTTACCTGATGGGCTATTTGCATCCTTTCTGTCTAACACAGCTTTTCCCCTGCTGTCAGGTAGGCTGGTCAACTCTCCTGGAAGTGTTCTGTCTAACTGCATATCAATATCACATCTTTTTGGCACGTGTAGGTAGCACAGTGCTCCCAGAACTGCTGGGTGAAAGTAGATGCATGCACTGCAAGGAAGGGCTGGAGAAAAGACATCTTGGGGTAGGCTGCTGACACCGATATGACTTTCCCAGCCTTCACTGTGCTCTCAAGTTGATGAACTGGCTGATCTAACAGATCTAGGAGCTCATAGTCCCTTCATCAAAAGGAAGTGTGCAAGACTTTTTTTCAATATATCCATGAACAACTACGTAGAGAAGAGGGAATTTTTCCTTTGACTGAATGGGATCCACCTTAGTCCTTTCACTATTAGGGAAACCTTTGTTGAACATTTTGGCTGAAGATGCGCTATTTTACAGTCCTTATCCCTTTGGAGTAGCTGGGGACAGCATTCATTTAGAACCAGAAGTATTATGAAAACATCAAACCCCCAAAATTTAAACTAAATGTCAAAGAACTTATGACTTACGACAACTAAATTTATTACAGCTAAGTCACCCTAGAGAAACATCTGAAGCCCTGTAGCATGGGTCACACACAACTAAGATATACCAAAACCTGGGAAATATAGTGTAAGAAAGAGTCTTGGATTGGTGTATCTGGATGATGAAGAAAAAGAACAGTAAGGAAAGTAAAACTCTGGGACAGAGATCCAGAGGGTTTCAGAAATTCCTTCCCTAGTATGTAATTGGAATTGCCCTTGTTGCATCTTACATGTTGCTGGTTGCAGTATTAATCTGATTTTAGACTGTTTATGTCAGCAGGCCATGGAGCCATGCAACTGTGAATCAACTCCAATAACTAAGGTAGGATCAATATCTAGTTCTAAAAAGAAATCCTCTTTAAAAAGACAGGAGAACAAAGCTAGGATTAATAGAGCCTTCCAACGTACGTCTCCAATTGCACGTCAGAGAGTTGTCAGTATCCCTGACACAATTTGCACTGCATCAAAAACACAAACCTCAGCAAGTACTGAAAGTGAAAGCAATTTTGGAATGATCTTTACTGGAGCAATTCCCTCTACAATAGGTCTAAGCTAGCCCAAACTGATGCTTTTTACCCAAATGATTATAAATAGAAGCCAAAATTTTGTCAGACCAATAGTGCAAACTTAACATATTGGCCCCATGGTGTCATTTGAAGAAAATTAATGCAGAGAGCCAAAGAGACAGAGTCTGCAATATGTAATGCTCCAGAGACATAGCTGAGATTTTGTTCCTAGTGTAGCAAGAAATAAATGCTCTTGGCAAGTCATGGGGGAGAAATAAGACATGTGCATAAGTAAGATTAATCAGTAAAGCCAGTGTCTATCTCATGAGTCATAGCTGACATCAAAAAGGCCAAGGCTGTTGCATGTTGAAGTTTGTGCTACCATAGGAAAGGAAAAAAAAAATTGAACCAAAGAATCTCCTGTGCAAATTGTGCTGTAGATTTGGAGGACATGCAAGCAGTAGTAAGAACGGGGGCAGGGTAAGAAGGACAGGGTCTTCTCTTTCCTTTCTCGATGGAAAATTAAGTATGGAATCATGGCCCAAGCAAAATCTCTGGCAATGCTCCTGTGGCTCTTAGCAGGACTGTGTGCTACCTATGGTTTGTACGTACTGGGTTGTAGTAGAATGGCTGAATTTCTCTGGTAAACTCTCAAGAGAGTGAAGTGGGAGTGACAACTGGCTGAAGAGCTTGATTTTCTCTGCTGAAAATGCTAGATCTGTTAAACAACAGGCAAGGGAATTTTATCTGAGGGTCAAATAGGCTTTTTCTGTACTTTTATGAACCACTATAGTGCAAACAAATAATGAGAGGACCAGGGAAAAAGAAGTGGCTGGCAGAATGCACATGTGTGTTTCTTGGGCTGCAGGTCCCTCCACACCTTCCATTCCATGCATGTGCAGGGATGACCTGATACAAGAAGTGTCTCTTCTGTTATAAAGTGAAGAGAGACTGCTTGGTGTGTGCTGCTTTGTCTCCCTTTGCAGCAAACTACTCTGCTATCTGTCTGCCCTTTCTGCAGGGATGGGGAGTTGTGAAAAGAGAAATTACTGGGCTTCTGCAGCATCATTTTCTGTTTCACTAGACATGCTATTGCTCTGCATCACAGACAGCTCTTGACAGGCTTCTGGAGAAAGCACATCAGCAGAATCAAAAGATATTCTTTCAGGACATGGGGCAGAGATACCTCATCTTGCTTTTTTTAAAGAGTAGTGTGTTGAAAATGACAAATGCAAGGATTCTTTATCTGTGTACTACTCTTCTTAATTTTTCCTTTCCCATCAGTTTTCTGGATCTTACTTTCAGAGCTCTGTGGACATGTCAGGCAGAAGCCACCCTCACTGTTAGGAAGGGAGCAATGCTTTCCGCATAGCAGAGATGACTGTCAGTTGATAGAAGGACTGCAGCTCCTGGAGAGTCACGTTTGAGTTTCTTTGCAGGTTTTGCAGCTCAGTGATGGGCCCACATGGCCCCAAAACATGAAGATACATTCTCATTCTACTAATACTATGTCGGCAGTTGTCTAGGCAGGTTCCCCCAGGAGTGAAATGGGAGACCTTTTGTGCTGAAAGCACTTGGATCTGTCCAGACTGAGCTAAAGTGGGCTCTGTAATGGGCTTATATCCTTGGGCAAATGATCACAGGGCTTAGTAAGAGAGTGAACAAAGACTAGACAGACAGTGGCATGTAGGAAATGGCCACACAGGTGTCAAGTATTGGGGAATCCTGGGCATCAGGGCAGGAAGGTGGCAGACAGGGACCACATTTCATTTCTGTGGCAGAAATTGGTATGGAAAATACTGTGGAAGAACATTTGTTGCTGCAGTTTCAAAGTTGAGCTGTTAACCTGGAGTTTCCTCTTGCTTGCTTTGTTAAAAATGTTGTGCTGCTCCCCTTTGGCAGAGGGAAGGCTAGCTGACAGCTATCCTACTCTTCAGGACAACTTTTTCTCTCTTTGTTAAAAGTCTATTTTTCACTTACCAGTTTCCCCAGACAGGAAAAACCAAGTGGTAACCTAACACAGTTTAGGAGATCAATCACTGTGCAGACAGAGTAGGACTCAGTAGAATAAAATCAGAAGGGGAAAACATGCCCTGCCTCACCACCAACTCATCTGTTGTGAAGCATCCAAAAGGGTTTGGAGTGCTGAATGCCAGCAAGGAAGAAACCATCACCCGCTAGGTGGAGCATAGAGGGAAGATGTAGTGAGGGTGGCTGTTGAGCTGGCAGTAGGAGCAGTACCAGCAGGCTGGGCAGCCCTGGCCAGTTGGCCTGCTGGACTTGGGTGCCTGTTCACATTTCAGCTTCCCAATTGTGCATTTACGAGGCACCAGAGTCTGGTTTATTGGAATGTTTTGTGAGCACTATGCCCAAATCAGCATGCAGATACAGAGCTTTTTAAAAGCGGCATGACTTAAGCTAGCTCTTGTGTGTGTGGGAGCTGTTAGTGTAGGAATGTACTAGCTGTCCTGCTGCTGGCTCATTCATACTAAGTGTCTTAAGTAGAAAGTGCAGATGGGACTAGTTGCCAAATGCATTTCTGTATAAAAGATGTAAAGATGGAGCTAAAGGTCAGGCTGTGTATCAGTCATTTAAAGGTTAAAATCACATTCTAATTAGGTGTGCAGTTCTAGGAACTTCTGAATACAGATTATATTGGGAAGACAAATTGTCATGTTAAGAACATACAAGTTTTACCTTCAAGTCCTAAGGATGTAAACCCAATAAAGATTAATAATTTAGATTGAAAAATGGCTGTTCCTCAGCCCTGCCTTGCTAGTTGTGAGAAGAAATCCCAGTTCATATGGTTAATGCATGAATTTATGCAGTCGTTGGACCTGTTCGCTACCATGCAGTTTATTTCTTTGCACACAGACACTCTGTGTTCCTCGGATGCAGGAATGGAATGAATGGATGAGTGTAGGTGCTAATAAACATATCTGCTTCTGGAGTCTCCACACAGTGCAAGTGTCTTGGGATAAAGCACTTGCTCTGTGTTAGAGAGTTTGATGACTTCGGCCTTTTTGTCTTCTGATCCAGCTTTGTATTGTCTCATATCAGAGACATCCTCTGCTCTGCAGCTGTCATAACACTTGCAAGCCACCCAGTCTTCACAGGAGCAATTACATGTAACCCAACCCCTTGCTGTATGTGCAAACTGATCTCTCCCACTGCCCTGATTCAGGCTCCAGAATCCCTTTGTTTTGCAGCGCTGTCACCTTCATAGCAATCACAGCAGGCCAGCTTCATTATTTTCCAATTTGTGCTCCAGGCTCTGAGACCTCAGACCTGATGGCCGGCTCCCAAGGGAATTCCACTTAAGCAGCTCAGATAGGGGTGCTGTCTGCTGGAGATTCCCTCACCTGCCTCTTTTGGAATAATTCACAGGCTAATATTATCTTTCTCCTGATTGTATCAAGCTATTTGTCAACCATAATTTTTGCTTCTGATTTAATTGTCTCCACTCTGCTCCACAGGAGAAATTTGCCATAGAACTTAGCTTATTGGTGCTGATTTATTTGAGCACTTGTTGTGGTTTACCACAGCCTGCCTTTCCATTTCTGTGCTGCTGCATCCCTTACTGTATCCTGGGCTGATTTGAATGGAGATCTTGAAGAAATACTCTGACAGAAGAGGACCCCTCTCCCTCCCATGAAAGTTTTGGATTGTTTCATCCTGCATTTTTAGATCAGGAAATTTGCTGTGATGGGCACAGAGATTTTAAGGCTGCAGTTGTTGCCACTGCTAAGTTTACTTTCCCAGACAGTGTTGACTGACATCCAGATTTTGGTTGCTCTGGAGTTTGATGTTTGTATCCACTCAGGATTTTGCTATTAACTGCTCCCCCTACAAAGAACCAAACAAACAAGCAAACAAAAAAAACCCCAAACCAAAGAACAAACCACTAACTGGTCAGGTTGGACCAGAGCAGCTTTTCTGTTTCCCAGAAAACTTCCATTGTAGTTCAACCCAAAACATAGCCTGTAACAGCTGTTTTATTCATCGATATCAACAATAGTTTAGCTCACAGTTATTGCTGATAACTCTTATTTATCCAGCTTTACTCTGCACAGCTTCTGCAAAAAAAACCCAAATTACTGGAGCTGGAAATACTTTGAAGACCGTGTGATCCAGCCAGTCCCCCTGTGATGCCCTGACCAGGTAGTTCAGAGCTTGCCTCACAGACAGTCAGGATCTGAACTGCTGGTGTTGCTTTGGGAAACTGAATTTGGGTTATCTACAGCAGTGCCTTTGCTGTGGGGTTCTACTCCTCTCTTATATTTGTACCACAGCCAGGGCCCTTTGCCCTTGCTTTAGGTGGATGCTGAGTAAGACCTTTCAACCTATTTGACTTCTAAAGGTTCTTCCAGGGGAACACCAGTGCCACAGAGCACTGGACCCAGCCTGGGCCAGCCTAACTGGATGCAAGGACAGCATTAATTTTTCTGCCTTCATGGTGTTTCTGATAAATGTAAATTAGGCAAAAATTAGTGAAAAGCTGCTTAAGATTTCTTCCCTGCTCCTCTGGCCAAAAGTGCTATCTAGCTTTAATAAAAGTGTTCCACAGACAGTTGTGCATTGTAGTTAAAAGTAGGATTCATAGGCCAACCCTTGAAATCTAAACTTAGGATTCTAGAAACAGTCTAAAGATAAGACGAACTTGGAGTAGAAATCCTCAGAAATGGAATTCTGTGGTCAAAAACACACTTTCTGTCATCAGCCATCTATAGGACCACTGACAGTGTCATGAAAGTACAGTCACTGATGTAGGCTAACCCTTTCCTCCCCCTTCTGTATTTTCCAGAATCATAGAACAGTTTGGGTTGAAAGGGACCGTAAAGATTGTCTAGTTCTAACCCCCCTGCCATGGGCAGGGTCATCTTCCACTAGTCCAGATTGCTCAAAGCCCCATCCAGCCTGACCTTGAACACTTCAAGGAAGGGACGTGCACAAGCTCTCAGGGCGATCCTTTCCAGTGCCTCATTGCCCTCACTATATAGTGAGACACGCACAAAAATGCTGTTGTGTATGTGAGGAGAAAGAGACCAAGGGGCTGATGAATTTGCTCAGGCACAACGGCCAGGCTCCAGTTTGACATTGGTTTCACAGGTCTGGGATGCTGCTGCTGCTGCTGCTGCTGCTGCTGCTGCTGCTCTCTGGGATAGACCTTCGGTGGAGAAGGTCAGTGGTTGTCTCACGCCAGGAAAATAAAGTGGAGGTGCGTCTGGCACAATACAATTGTGCTACAGTACAGCGATTTTCCCTGGCCAATAGATGGTGCTCTGCAGCTGATTTTCTGTCTTGAGTGGGAATTCGGTTAACCGTTTGAAGCAAGGCCTTTCCTGTTGTTAACTCCAGCATTTTTTTTTCTGAACTGAGTTGAACTACCCAATTATTAAACTCAGAACAGGTGTTAGAAACTCTGTTCAGAGCACACCTGACCTGATTGACTAGGCAGATATTTCCCCATTTGCAATTAAGAATTTGTTTAAACAATGGTTAAACAACAAAAAAAAGAAAATCACCCCACCCCATACAGTGTGTTGCTGGCAGCCTAACAAGCTTGTGGCTCTTAAATTACACAATGATGACCTAGTACCAAATAGGAACAGAGCATGTTCTTAAATATACTATCAACTTGGAGCACAACATGCTTTTAAACTCCCTGAAGCCTTGAATAGTCAAATTGTGACAAACTAATTCAATCAGGTGGTAGGTAAAGCTGAGCAGAATAGTTCTTTTCTGGCACTTGAGACCCCTTTGTAGCTAATTTCAGCTAACTGACAGCTGTGCTGTGCTTCAACAGGGTGCTGTCGTGCACCTAACTGCTATTGACTGGGCATTTGCACCCTCCCTGTGTGAGCGGTGGTGGTGGTGTGGCCGTTGGATGAGGTGGATCAGCTAATGTCAACTAGGTAGATCAGAAGCTTGTCCAGTCTATCTCACAGCCACTCAGTTGTCTGGCCAAAGGAGCATTTTTCTACTGAACTTTCCTGGGTTTACCATCAGTACCCTGGGCTTACACTGCTGTTATGCAATTGCTCTACAATTTTACCTCATTTTATGAAGTCTTCACTAGCAGTGTTTTGGTCAACTCACATTTGCTGAGTGGTAGTATATGTGTCCTCCTGCTCTTGCTCCTGACTATGTCATCTCATCCTCTTTCTTCTGCTAATGCTGGTGTTTATTGGGTTCATCTGTGACCTGATACAGTTCACTAATGTAGGTGAAAACTTCCAGTGGAGAGGGTCAGCAAGACCCTTTCAACCTTTCAGCAACAGTGAGCCTAGATATCGGTTTAGTTTGCTCAGGGAACTGCAGCCAGAGTCTTCCGGAATCTGATCTTGCTTACAGTGAGGTTGATAGTAAAATTCCACCTGACATGGATGCTGCAGGAGCAGTCTCTGAGCTCCAGTGTTACAGATGGTTATATGGAACAAGTGGTTATATGGATCAGGCCGAGCATAGGTTTTGTGCCTCCGTGGGGTTAAGCATACCAATATATGCCTCAAATAGCTACCTGTTGTCTGCATATGTCGCCTTTAGGAAAGCAGTATTTTAAAGGACTCACAACTGCTTACAGGAAGGCAGTGTATCACAGGGGAGAGATGTGTTGCATTAAAGACACTGCTCTGCAAATGCTACATCTGAGATTAACTTTCCAGCTCTCTCGATTTACTTACAATCAAAGGCATGTGAGCTGCAGCTTCCTTCCTTTACTCTTCCCTGTCAAAAGAACCTGTTTAATGCAAAGCTAGGAAGTATGACAGGATCATTTATTTATGCTTTGTTGGTGGTTTATATGGAGAGCACTAGCCTGAGTCACTTTATTGGAGGTGGGGAGCACATTCTTTCGTGTTAGCTCAAGAGAAAGTATCCAGTGTGTTCAAGCTGGCAGGAGTTTTTTATTAACCCACTCTTCCCTCCAAAGTGTTATCACAACGATCTAATGCATTTTTATGGCTATGAAATCTTCCCCTGATTACTGAGCTGAGGGCAACATGAGAGCAGTTTTTTCAGGTTAATAGCCAGGGACCTAACTTGAAATAAGTCAGAATGAAAGTGAGCATAAACCAGATGCAGAGAGAACAGAGTTGCAATCTGTTAAGAAGTGCTTAGTGTTCCTTGTGCACATTTTTCTCAAAAAACAAATATACTGAGAGTGCACATCATGCTGCTTTGGTCTTCCACTGTGACAGCACAGGTGCTGCTGAGAACAGAAAAGTCTTGCTTCAAACGTCATGTGTGGGTGCAAATGAAGATGGTTGGATTGCACTTTTGTAACTCTGGAATGGGCTTCTTGAGTGGCTGTTTTGTCAGATGAGCACAGACTTGCTCTTTTTCTTTTGTTTGTTTTGCTTTGGTGTTGGTTTTTTTTGTGTGTTTTTTGTTGTTGTTTTTGGGCTGGGTTTTTTTGTTTGTTTTATTGTTTAGCTCAATGGTGAATATGTTCTTATCTATCTTGGGTTTTGCAATACTTTTTTTCCAGTTCTTGTAGCCTGATAAATTCAGAGGAGGCATGTAGATTTATACCTTAGTTTCCATCTGTCTGCAAACGTAATAGATCACAATGAAATTGGAAGCAATTGGAATGATTCAAAGACCAAGAATACAAGTTTGTTGAGATGAAAAGGGGAAATTCACTATGCTGTGAAGTCTTGCTTGTGCTATTATTTCCATATATGGGATCATCAGTCACATGTCTTGAAAGAATCTAAAGCACAGAGACTTGCTAATGACAAATCCTGCTCTTAGCGCAACTGGCACATTAGTGGTTCTGTTAACTGTCAGTGTGGATTGGTCTGAGACACAAGGTTGGTCATTATCTAGACTTGACAGAGCTTACGGAGGCTCAAATCATCTGTTCAGAGACAGATGTTAGCAACAGTGTGTAGATCCAGAAGCAGGATGGTGTTGACAGCTAACTTGGAGTTGCATCTAACAGCAGCATTTTGCGAAGTATTGGATCTATGCCAGAAAGGGAACCCCAGCTCTTGTTGTCTTAGCAGCTATGTATGACCACTGCTTATCTCTGTATATTTTTGCTGTTACCTTATAAGTTCACTGGTGCTTCTGTTCTTTGTCAGAAAGTTTAATACATCCCAGAGCACCCAATCAATGTCTGGGTACTGGAGGCTGTGTCCCCACTTTACAGTGTTTAGTTTTCTGAAACTGAGTGGGTGGCAACCATAAGAAGGAGGCTTTGCTAAAATCAGAGTGGTTTTATTTTTCTCTGACATATTTCTCTTAGCAGAGTCTAAAAGCTTCTTTCACTTGAAGATAGTTACAAAACATAGGGGTACATTGGTCTTTTTATAAGCCCCAGTCATGACAAAACTTCACAAGGTGGCTGGCACAGTCAGGCCAAGGAGGATACATAACTCTACCTTCCAGATACCTTGTATCTAAGCAATAGCAGTAGATCCTTTGAAGACTATAATTTTATTTTCTGCTACCTCCTCATCACTAAGGGTAAGATAAGTATGTTGTACATACTTATCTTGCTAGCCCAACCACAGCCTGCCCTGGTGTGATCCAGCTAGCATAGAGAATCCCTGGTGTCCATGGACTCTACTGACTCAAATCCTGTGTCAGCACACAAGGATTTGTTGCCACCAGCAGATTCAGGCATTTTGTTTAATCATCAAGATTTTTCACTATCCAGGTGGGAATGGCCAGAATTACTTGGCTGCTATAGATCATCTATCTGCCAATTATTTGGATGAATTATAGATATTAGCAGGCCTGCAAGAAAAGTGTTTAAGCAGAGCTTGCCTTCTTCCAGCTTATTAAGCCATTTAGCATTGCATTACTCTCTTGCTTACATAAGATATATAATAATCTGACCATCTCCATTTGTCAAGAGCTAAGCCTTTACTGAAACACAGAACAACCAGGGCTTAGTTACCATTAGAGGTGTAGGCTGTTACATTTATTTAACAGAAGAAACATAAATCTAGGCAGAGGAGCTTTAAAAATGCTATGGGAAAACAGCTTTTACAGTAATGCCACTTTCTACTGAACACTTGGGTAAAGAAGTGCCTCACGAAATATATATTGAGCAGAAGGAACTGACTGTTCCTCAGACCCTGAAAAATCCCAAATGCTCCAGGCAAGGCTCTGAGTAGAAGTGTGACCCTTTCATGAACGTAGTGGTTCTTCTCCCTGCTTCCTGCACCGCAGAGTTTGAATGCAGAGACGGGGAGAGTGAGAAGTGAAGGAGGCAGGGTATTTATCTGTGGGTGTTTTGCATGGTGGGAGACTTGCTCTGCAGAGTGTGTGTAATGGCTAGTGAATGATGCATGCTGTGCAAGTGGTTCTGTTCTGAAAGCTTCAAAGATCACAGATTTTGCTGTGGTCCTGAAGATTTGTTTCCTGAACATCCACCCACTTTTTGGGAATAAAACCAAAAAGTTTCTAATATTGTTGAGAAGCTGCTTGCAGACATAAGAAATTAAATCCATTAGTGGTACTTGTCTATTCTGATAAGGATGACCTTGCTTATAAAGATGTGGTTATTCTGTATGGCTCATTTGATGAAATTGTTATTCTTTCTTTCCTGTGGTCTGGCTTGGCTGGGGTGCTCTGAACAACTAAACAACCAAGCTCATTCACTCAGTAGCCTTTTCTGCAGTTTTGCTTCACAGTTGTTTGCAAAACATTTTGTATGTAAGTTCATCTTTAATGTAGAGTTGAAAACAGAAGAAAACCGCAAGTGAACTGCAGTCGAGAGTGAACTGGAACAAGAGCTGTGTCCAGGGAAAGAATTCCAATACTGACATCAGTGACACAGGCAGACAATGTAGTGCCTTGAAGTGATGGGAGAGGTTGTGCTCTCCCTCTTCAGTATAGTGACTCAGACTAGTGCTATATACATAAACCATATAAAAAGTGTAAGTCATACTTCCTAACTTTGTGTTCAAGAGGTTATTTCAATAGTGAAAAATACGGGAAGGTGCAGTCCACACTGCCTCTGATAGCAGCTATGTTAAGAGACAGCTGGGATGTTAGTGCCTATTGGAGGATATGGGCATATGAGGAGCTGAGTGGATGCTGGGAATTTTTGAAGTGAGATGTTTCTTCTTAACTCCCTCTATGCTTCCCAACTCTTCTCAGGGTCAGTTCTACTGATATTTTTCCAATGGAAAATCTAAAGTTCAAGAAAACTGTATTTTCCAACAGCTCAATACTGAATAGGTACCACAGTGGCCCTGCTGACCCTACTGCTTGACCCACTAAAGCTCAAGTTCAGCTTTTCACTTTCTTTTCTGAAAGGGAAACAGGTCGTTGTTCAGGAGATAGTGACTAGGTCACCAACCCTGACTTTTTACATTCAGTTCAACACCCATGTAAAGCATAGCTGGATCTAGCCCCATGGTGACTGAGAAAGAATAATGTAGAGACATTTTTAAATATAGACCATGATGTCTCACATGCTTCAAAGTACAGTTTTTCTGCTATGACAGAAATATTCTATAGGGACAAGTAAGTTGTGTAATTTTTCAGTAAGAGTAATTGGTGCCCTTTTCCCCTTTTCACTGATGCATTCCTCACCTTCATAAACACCATACAGTTGCAATCTGCTCCACAAATTCATACCACAGTTGGTTCATGACAAGTCCCCAAACCTGTGGTATATCATTATCTCAGGCAGCGTGTGGGTAAACATCCTTTGTGAAACTAAAGCATAGGGCTAAAGGAAATGCTCTGCAATTTTGTTGCTGGGGGAACCAGAGAGCTGTTTAATCTTCCATTTCCTAAATGCAGAGGTGGTCGGCTGTGACCCAGACTTATTGTATTGTGGAAGATTTGAGACTGTTTACTAAGTCTAGTGTCTGAACTGGAAGTGAAAGAAATGCAGTGAAAACTGAATCTTCTTGGGTTTCAGCATGAGCAGAGTTATGACAGATGACTGGAGATTCTAGATCAGAAGATTCCACGGGGACATGTAGCTCTTTTCTGCAACTGACTTCATATCTACAGTTTGATGTCTGGGAGAGAACCTCAGCTAAGCTGTATTGTGGTCTCTGTGAACATAGAACAGTATCAGAGAGATCAAGCACGCCTGGACTAAATGTCAGCAGGATGTTAGTGTGATTGCTTCTTTTTCATTCACTGTAATAGGTGTCCTGCATGATTTAGCTTTACAATGTGGTGCTGCCACGACTGAGCTGTATGCGATGTTTGCAAAACAAGATACAGTTCTGAGTGAAAAGGCAGGACCAGTGTCAGGGAGGTGAAGCCAGGCACTTCTCAATGATGTCCATGACAAGGGGCAGTGGATGCAAACTGCAGCATAGGAGATGCCATGTGAACATAAGTGAAAGCTTTTTCACTGTGAAGGTGACAGAACGCTGGAACAGGCTTCTCAGAGAGGTTATGGAGTCTCCTGCACTGGAGACATTCAAAACCCACCTGGATGCATTCCTATGTGTCTTACTCTAGGTCATCCTGCTCTGGCATGGGGGCTGGACTAAATGGTGTTTTAAGGTCCCTTCAAACCCCTAACATTCTGTGGTTCTGTGATTCTGTGACATAGTTTAGACGTAGGCCCATTAAACCAGTACTTGTTTCTAATTGCCGCTAGTTATGTTCATAACTGCCTGGACACTGAGCAACTGCTCAAGACTTAACAGAGGTTGCAGAGGTCAGAAGCTGTTGAGAAAGCTCCGAGGTTGTCCTGAGCAGTGATGTGAGACCCAGGCATGCACCCGCTCACGCACACATGCTGGCCAGCATGCTCCAGTGTTTCCCAAAGGGCTGTGCAAAAAATAACTTGAAAAAGGAAACTCTGTTGTTGAGAATATTTTCAGAATGCAAAATAAACTCTGGTCCAAGAAAAGGTATTACTCTGGAAGTAAGCCAGAAGGCAAATACAGTCATGACCTGTAATGACCACAGCTTCTCTCTTTTGATCCTGTCTAGCTTCTAGTCTCCTCAGGGAGTGGAGGTCAGCAGGTTTTGTCCTTTTTTATCCCTACAATGAAAAGATCAGATTGTTAAGGTACTGGACTTGAATTGTGCCTTGGCTTGGTGAATAGAAAGTCTGGCAAAAAAAAAAAAAAAAAGCAAAAAAAAAGCCGCCCTACATCCCTACATTTACAGGCTTCCTTGGGAAGAGGAGGAAGAATGCCGCAGAAAAATGCGCTCACTGAGCAAGAGCAAACCATGTAAAACTTGTCTCTTCATTATCCTTACTCAGGGATATCATTGTTTTAGTAAGGAAGAGCCATTTTCATTGGATTTTGTCAAAGCAGTTATCTTTTAGATTCAGAAAAAGGGAAGGCATTATAGGATTCATTCGGGAATTTTTCTAAGGAGTAGATCAGTCTGTGTGTATTCGGTATCTTCAATCTGCACAGGCCACTAGAATCAAACCAATGATGTGTCCTTGCAAACAAACTGATGCACAATTCTTTATACTCAGTGGTATTCTCCCTCTTGATTTAACAAGTCTTAAACAAAACCTTAGCTCCTTTTAATTAAGGATAGGCAAAATCCCCCACCAAAATAAGAAACACCCCNTTTGAGGTGCCTTCCAACTTTACCATTCTATGATTCTATGATTCTATGAAAACAATCAGTTTGATGCAAAACTGCGGTACTGTACTATACATGTCTCAGCCACATGAATTGTCTGCAGAGACTGCATCTGAAGTCATAAGCAGTGTTTTCTGAGAGTAGAAGTCTTCCAAGTATAATGCTACATATTCTGTCTGAGGTTCTTCTAGCACTGCCTTCAGTGGTGCCCACTAGTCGGTGCTCCATCTTCCAAGACTTTTTGACTTGACTCTGCAATGCTCCATCTCCGGAAGAGTTGGAGATGGCTTTTCAGAAAACCTGAATTTAGGCTTGCGTATCTCAGCTGTGACTGGTCTTTGCAAATCCAGACAGTTAGCAGCAGCAGGACAGGGCTGTACCTAGTGAGCAGTGGGACTGAAGTAGTTAGAAAACTTGAAGGAAATAATTTAATGAGTATGAATTAGTTGTTTTGATAAGACACCTTTAAAAAAATAACCTCATCATGAGCAGTTTCACCTTGGTGACAGCACAGGTGGGTCAGGCAAAATGTTTTGCTATTTGTGTTCTGGGACTGAATGACTTTTCAGAGCCCTGACAAACAGCACACACCCAATTTTATTGGAACTAATTAACTGCCAATGGAGGAGCGTGTTCAAAAATGATGTATTCCTCTTGCTGAGCCCAAAGAGCTGGCCCTTGTTTCACATCTGTGGCTGATTAAGTCTCTTGAACTTTAAGGCAGCTGTCTTACAGGTTCATTTTCTAAGGAACTCAGGAAATTACTTGGGAAAGCCACTGACACTACCTACCACTTACTGCCAGATCTCTTTCATTCCTCATGTGAAGAAGCCTATTACTGGGAACTGCTGGCATGCAGCATTGTCAATGGCAGCCCAGCAATTAGACTGGAATTTGTAATGAATGATTGCAATAGTCCCTAAATGTTACCAATTGATGTGTATTCTCATAGCTTATGGACCATTCCCCAAAGACTATGGCCCTTCCTTCCCACTGACAAATAATAAGGGATTCTACAAATTACACTGAGATCACAACAGGATTGATTAGGTGTAAGGGAGAATATATGAAGGAGGATGTAAAGTGATACTTGCTTGCAGATCGTTAGTCTAGCGAGGGACTATAAACATTAACTCAAAATATTGGCATTGCTTTTTGCTACATGGAGCAGCCTTCAAAATACTGTAAAAATGGCTGTTTCACTTTTTATTCCATTTTAATCTAGAAAAAGACAAGTGACTTGTAATAGCTGAAACACATTCCTCATCTGGTTATTTTCCTGATAAAAATGAATCGAGGGACAAAAGGAGATTTCTTAAGTGCCTTGCCAGCTACTATACAGCAATCACTTCTAAAGGGCATGCAGCCCACCAGTGTCAGCTTGAATGAGAATTTAGGGCTTTCGATGATGTCAGTTGACTCCTCCTTTAATTCTCAACATACTGGTTTCACAGAATCACAGAACTTTAGACGTTGGAAGGGACCTCCAGAAATCGAGTCCAGCCTCCCTGCCAAGGCAGGATCACCTAAGGTAGTTTACACAGGAATGCATCCAGGAGGGTTTTGAAAGTCTTCAGAGAAGGAGACTCCATAACTTCTCTGGGCAACCTGTTCCAGTGCTCTGTCACCCTCACTGTAAAGAAGTTTCTCCTCATGTTGAACCATTTATGGAACCATTTATGTTCCAGTTTGTAATCATTGCTCCTTGTCTTATTGCTGCTGACCAGTGAAAAGAGATTGGCCCCATCCACTTGACACCCACCCCTCAGACAGAATCATAGAATCATAGAATCAACCAGATTGGAAGAGACCTCCAAGATCATCCAGTCCAACCTATCACCCAGCCCTAGCCAATCAACTAGACCATGACACTAAGAGCCCCATCCAGTCTTTTTTTTTAACACCTCCAGGGATGGCAACTCCACCACTTCCCTGGGCAGCCCATTCCAATGGCAAATCACTCTCCCTGTGAAGAACTTCCTCCTAATATCCAGCATATACCTCCCCTGGCACAACTTGAGACTGTGTCCCCTTGTTCTGTTGCTGGTTGCCTGGGAGAAGAGACTGACCCCCACCTGGCTACAACCTCCTTTCAGGTAGTTGTAGACAGCAATGAGGTCACCCCTGAGCCTCCTCTTTTCCAGGCTAAACACCCCCAGCTCCCTCAGCGTCTCCTCACNTGCCTGGCTGCCAACTGGATGTGGCGCCATTCACCACCACTCTCTGGGCCCAGCCCTCCAGCCAGTTCTAGACCCATATTGGAGTGAATCTGTCCCAAGCCACAAGCTGCCAGCTTTGCCAGAAGATATTTGTATACATTGATAAGTTCTCCTCTCAAGTCTTCTCTTCTCCAGACTAAACAGCCCCAGGTTTTTCAGTCTCTCTTTGTAGGGGAGATACTTAAGTCTTTCAGCCATCTTTGTGTCTGTCTACTGGACTCTTTCCAGCAGGTCCCTGTCTCTCCTGAACTGAGTAGTCCAAAACTGGACACAGTATTCCAGATATGGTCTCTCAGGGCAGAGTAGAGGGGTAGAAGAACTTCCCTAGACCTGCTGGCCACACTTTTCCTGATGCACCCCAGGATGGCATTGACTCTGCTGGTCACAAGGGCACATTGCTGGCTTGTGCAGAACTTGCTGTCCACCAGGACTCCAAGGTCTTTCTCCACAGAGCTACTTTCTAGCAGGGCAGCTCCAGCCTGTACTGGTGCCTGTTGTTATTCCTCCCCAGATGCAGAACCCTGCACTTGTCCATATTGAACTTCATTAGGTTTGCCTTCACCCAGCTCTCCAGCCTGTCCAGAAGTCATTGGAAGACAACACAACCTGACATGCTGTCAGCCACCCCCCCTAGTTTTGTATCATCAGTGAACTTGCTGAGGGTACACTCAATGACCTCACTTAGGTTGTTGATAAAGATATTGAACAAAACTTGAGCCAGTAGTGTTTGGGCTATGATCTCCTAAGATCTCAGTGTTAAGCAAGAGTCAATCATTCCAAAACTTGTATGGGAAGCAGGCAAGAACAGGTGTTTCAGGAAATGGGATTGGTTTATTGAGATAATTTATTAAGTTGATGTCCTAGCAAAGTTCTACAGTCATCATGCTACTGAAGTTGCTTTGGTGGAGATATAAACACCAAAGTCCTGCCTTTCTGGTTAAAGCATAGTCTTGCTTGCTTGGGCATCCTTGCCAAACAAATTTTGTTGACTTTTTCTCATGAGTTTTCCTCTTAATTGCTGCTCTTTGATTCTGAAGACAAACAGATCACAAACTGAAATACATTTTTATGAAACATTGACCGAATGAATTTGTAAGAATCAAGGGATGGTGAAAATCTGTAGACTCACCACTGAGTCTGTGCTGTTCACAAACTGTCCACACACAAGACAGACAACTGAACTAATGTTATTTGAATTGTATTTTTGTTGTTCTTTCATCACATAAAAGAACTAGTGTTAAGTGAAAGGAAGTGACAAGAATATAAAGAAAAGTCTAGTATGAAAAAAAGTGACTCTAAAATTAAGATATGTACAATCAAGTTCCTGAAATCACCATCAATGTGAGGAACAGAGACAAAGTGAGGAGTGGGGAAGAACCTGCTTGAAGGAAAGGATAAGGAATAGTGTTAAAAATATATATTCCAACAGAAAAACAAAGAATCAATTAAATACCACAGTTTTCCTAGAAAGTCACGTAGATACTGTATGTTGCACTTTAGGACATAATAAATAATTCCAGTTTTCATGTCTTAAATTTCCTTCCTCAGATTCATTTCATCTGTTGTCCCTTCTCTCAAATTAATAGTAGCATCAGGTCTTGCTCTCAAAATAGACCAAGAATGTTCAATATTTGGTGGGCAATGATGTACCGATACATGTTTCAAAAGCTAAAAGAGGACGATTTGGGGGAGTACAGGTAGGTGACTCTGAGTGACAGGTGTTTGCAAAATGTATCTGAGAGGAGGACAAAAGAAAGTTTGCAATTCCTTCCATGAAAATTTAAAGCTGGTACTGTCATGCTGGGATCTAGCCCTGTGCCTGCTAATCTTTCTGCTGACTTCAGAGTGTGGGATGAGTCTTTGGCAAACACCTGCTTGGAAGAAAGCACCTGAGAAGAAAATTAAGTAACTCAAAAGCTTTATGTCTTGTTGACTGAAAGATGGCATTCAGCTCATGGATCTCATCTATGAATAAGCGTGGGCCAGCATAACCTGTGGTGCTGAAGGAGATGGCTTTGCCAATTCCCCTTTTCATGATCAGATCTGAAGAAGGATTTGGGTGGACCATTGCGGAGCAGGGAGATGAAGGCTTCAGACTACAGAAAGCAGATGACACTCCCCCCGCCCCGTCAGATGACACTTTGAGGGTGTACAGAACAGAGGAAGGCAAGCCAAAGTACACAAAGAAGAGGTCCTGAAGAAAATGGTGTTGTTAGTCCACCTGTGTGTAACAGGTGCTAAAATCACTAATGACTCCACTCTTTTGATTGAAAGTGTGTTTAAATCTTCCTCCTAGTTCCTTAGTGGTAGCCTCCTGCCCTGCCTGTATGGAACTCTGTATTATGTGCACATTGACTATGTATATGGTTACGGTCAATTTTGACAGAGACAGTGGGCTCCTATCTTCCTGGCTGACTATGACTGGAAGTGTTGAGCACTGTTGGTATTTAAATAAAGGGAGAAACATCTGAAAAAGAGAGGGTTTTGTGGATCCAGTAACAGTTGTCTGTCTTTTAAAGCTTTCCAAAACTCCCTGGAAGCTAGAGAGCTGTAATCATACCAAGCCCAAGCACTGGATAAATGCACTGCAGTGTTTAGGTGGGTTTGAGTTTGTTTTGTTTTTCTTTTTAATTTAAAAATTATTTATTGAAGGGACAGACTAAATTAAATCAAATTTCCAATAGACCACAGGGGAGCCCTAAGAGATCCTTTTTAAACCGAGTACATAAACTTTAGCTCACATTGGGTGGGTGACTTTGGAGTCGTTAATCTTTGTAACTGTTTGTTTTTCATAGCTGTCACTCTCTGTAATTCTAATTATTGGTTTTGTTAGTGGAGTCGTGAAGTATCCTGTTGGCTCAGAGGCTGGTGCTTGGGAACCTTAAGTTGACTGGCTGGGTTGTGACAAGTGCCTATCACTTGAGTCTCCACAAACTCCTTTGTAGGATTTGAAATAGCCTTGACAATTATTTGGCTGGCTGAAAAAGAGACAGTACCAAAATTAATAAAATGTGTTCCAGTGAAGCAATTTCCTTTGCCTTTCCCTGTCCCGCTTCCCTACTTTATTTCACCTTTTGTCCCCACAGAAGTTAATTTTAAAATTAAAGAATGCATGCTACATGATACAGCCTTGGGTTTTTATGTGAGCCTAGAGCTGAAATCAGAGAGGCAGTGGGAATTCAGTTTGACCTTAGCACTTGCCAAGCATGTAACAAGCACGTAGATGCTTCACAGTCACCAAGGTGAGCTGAAGAAGAACTGTGACATTACAAGTGGAGCAAGGGTTGCTGAGTCGACCTTAATCTACCAACTAAGTAATACGTGAGCTGCCCTTCCTCTGCAGGCTTTGCACCTTTCATTACATACCAGTGCTATCCAGATAACACTGCTTTTTCATAGTTTTTTAAGCTGCATGGAAAAAGTGTATTTCGGATTCCTTTCAGAGTTCCCTTCAAGGCAGCAATCTTTTACCTACCCTTGTAGACTTGCTGCTTATGGGAAGGCAGAAGAGAAAGAGAGATACAGGGAGAGCAGAAGTGAGGTGGAGTTGCAGTGTTCTTCATGCGCCGATTCCTGCATTCCTGACTAAATTCCAAATACTCAGTAGGGCTGAAGAGTGGGGATGATGCTGACTTCACATGTGGGGATTCAGCAAAACTCTCTTGACTGCATTGGATCATGGTGACAAAGAGTAAGGCAGCTTGCAACTCAGATGGTCACTGGATCATAGCTTAAAAGTGACTTTGATGTTGATCTCAGTAATTGTGGACATGTTGTTGATTTAGGTGCCCTGCCTTTATTTTCATCTGTGGTAGAAGTTGATGCATAAAGTGCCTGTGTGTTGACTTTTGCAAAAGCTATCAAGTCCCAGTCATACACTGTTTGCTATCTGTTCTGATGCTGTGCTGCTAAATTTAGGATGTTCCTGCCAGTCCAGGAATTAGTGTAACAAGCATTTAATCATCACACGAGCTGCTAGAAGGCAGAGCCAGAGATGTAAATCTGAATATCTCAGCCACAGGCAGTGGGTTGGCTATTGTCCACAAACGGAGGTCAGATTCTGGACCTGGACATCTTCGCATGTATGTCGTGGTAGGCCTAAACAGGCCAAATTAGGCTTGTACATGTCCTGGCTTACCCAGGACATTTTTCTGCTCTCCCTCCTTCTGTTTTGGGGAGAGCAACCACGGGAAAAGGGACAAAGGACCTGGCACCACTAAGTCTGGGGTCTGGGGTCTGTCCATCCACTGCGGTAAACAGAGTGCACACGGTTACCTTA
>WBNM01009389.1:16546-93012 GCA_013399055.1 Ramphastos sulfuratus | reverse complement strand
GCAGTACCTAATTACCCCCTCTGTGGCAATGTATCAGCGTAATACATCAAATGCCTTTAGATACTCAGTGTACTGATGTGTCTGGATGCAAATGAATTCTTAACTGTTTGTATCTCAACTCTTTGTCACAGTATGATGTTTGCTAAGCTTGGTCCGTGATACTGAAATTGCCAGGGTTGTTCTGGTTGTCCATCCAAATACAGCTGTTATCCCCCATCTGAGAAAGTATGTCCTCATGTTAGAAAGCAAATAAATATGATGTCTTGTGTAAATGTAATCTGCTATAGCCACTAGCTTCAGCATCTTATCACCTACTGCTGGTACAGGACGGCCTAGCAAAGAGGCCTTTACTGGAAACATCTAGAGTTCCAACAGCAAATGTCCACACCTAGCTTACAGTCCTGAGCATCTAGTCTTAGGTCAAGCTAGATCCTATCTATTTTGCTTCTCCCCCCCTGGATGCATGAAGCAGGCTTGTTAGTTGTTATTTTTCAACACTATCAAAGCCATTAGCGATTCTCAGTCAGAGGGTAGAGCAACAGAATTATGCATATCTGCAAAGAACTTTTAGCTGAGATTAGTTATTTTGCTTACTTATGTGTTGAACACTCATGGCCCTAGGCAAGCTGTGATGAAGAGCAGGTTGGAAAAACAAATAATGCTGCTAATACTGACCCAGAGCTCCATTTAACTTTGCAGCTCCCTTTAAAAGGAAGCAATCAAAAGAAAAGCTATGAGTTTCTGAGAGCTGCTTGTTTGTTTTTTCACATGCTGCTCAGCTGGGGAGGTGAAAATACCCATCAGTTTGATTTCCTCTTTCTCAGGCGTTAGTCAATTGTTGATGGCATTGCATTTTCAGTGGTGGAAGGGCAATGTTGAAACATACCTTTCAAAGATCATGGAAATCATTCTGGCAGAAGAAAGATTTGCATGAGTTTTAAAGGTTTTGTTGGTTTGGTTTGGTTTGGTTTGGTTTGGTTTGGTTTGGTTTGGTTTGGTTTGATTTGGTTTGGTTTGGTTTGGTTTGATTTGGCTTGGTTTTCCCAGCTCACTTTTCTAAGTTTTGTTTTAAGGCCTATTTTTTTTTTTTTTTTAAATAACTTGATTATTCCTGCATGTGACCATCATTCATCACCTGTGATGCACAAATTTGCACAAATTGTCTTGCAGGTAATTCTCCAGTCTGAAATCTACAAGAGTATTTTGCAAAGCTTTTGCAGCATGTTGATGCTTTCTAGACAATGGTAGATAATTGCCATTTCCAAGTTAAAATGCTGTTATCATTCCCATATGTTCCAGTTCTTTAGTTGCCTAAATATAGTTGTCAGTGAGGGGTTGAAGGCTTTCAGGGCAGAAGGTCAGCTTGAAAGGAACTTAGAGTTGTAAAGTAAGCAATTTCTGGATTTTGAACCTTATCAGCTCCCACTTCGAGTGTAGTGGGAAAGCCTTTAAGCTGCTTTTGTCAAGCTTGGGAGATAAAACTGGCATTTCTGGGCTCTTTCTCATAGCAAAAAAGTGCTGAGGACTGAGTCAGTTTGGGTCACAAGTTTCATTGGTGTAAATTTGCCCCACTGTATTGAGATCAGTAGAGCTTACATGATTTGCCCTGTATAGGTCCTGGCAGCATCAGCAGAAGTATTTTAACTTTAAATGAGAAATGTCAGAAATACAGCCATCTTGTCATGTGGGGAAAGAGCAAGTGAAGAGATTGTACCTTTGGAGCCATGGCATTCACATCCTTCATCTGAAGAAACCAACCTAGGCTGACATGGATTCAGTAGTAGAACTCTGGATTTCAGTGAGACTAAAGGAAAGCTGCTCCCAACCTTATGAGCTGCAGCTTGATCTAATGTCACACTTCAATATTTATGTACTGAAGGCTCTTTATTTATTGGAAAATGCTGTCCTTTTCCCATCGTGACTGTCATGTAGCCACCTGTGCTAGCTAGGCTTGCACGTTCTACATATCATAAAAATATACATCTTGTAGCTTGATATTCTGGAGCTTAATAAAAAGAGATGTGCAGTAAACAGTAAATTACGAAAAATGGGTTGAGATCTTGTTATTAAAGAAAGCAATGAATGTGTGGAAAAGTCCCTAGTCTTAGCCAAAGACCTTGTTCTGATTCCTACATTAAAAGTGTAATGACTTTGTCATTCTTGTGCACCTCATTATATCTGAACTTACTCTTTATTTTCCACTTTCTTGTTTCATCCANTCCCACACAGCTCAGGATCAATGAGGTAGTAAGCAGGCATGGGTACCATGGCAGAGAGCACCTTTGTGCTACCTGCTCATCCCTTTGTATCCCTTCAGCCCGAGACTAATGGGCCTTTGGACATAGATTAGCCAATCAGGATGGCAGTTTGCCCAGTTTGCCCATATTAGGTGAAGCTGGGGCTTTTGTCCCCTTTCCTGTGGCCACCACCCCCAGCGCAGAAGGAGGGGGAGCAGGGGAGCATGCCTGGGCAAGCCAGGACATGTACAAGCCCACCTTGGGCCTGTTTAGGCCTACCACTACACCACTTTTCAAGATCTTTCTTCCTTTCTCATTTGTAGTGGGGCATTCTCTAGTTTATTTTACAACCTTTTCTTGTAACTGGACTGCTCATTCCTTTTCCCCTTGCATCTCTCTGTGAAGCAAGGAAATTTTTCACCTGTAAACCAGAAAAAGTTAGCCAGGAATATATGGCAGAATCACTTCCTTTCAGTCAAAAGGATATGCCAAACTGTTTTCTACAGAATGCACTAATTTTTCATATACTCTAAAAATTTTACTTACTCAAAGATCTGGCTTCTCTCCAGAAAAACAATTCTGACGAAATTTTCAACCAGCCCTTATTTTGCTTCATCAGGAGCTTTTAATGAGCCCTAATTTTTCTTTATCAGAATTTTATTTTCTCCTCTACCTTTCTCTTTGTTATAGCCTCTTGAGCAAAACAAGAGGCTATATAAACATTTGAGTACTAGATGAACTTTCCAACCTATGGTATATATGTGGATTAAAAATAAGGCGCAATAAGTTTGCCAGTGCCCTATTTTTAACAACTCTGGCCTAGATGCTTCCTGTATAAGCCAGTAAAAGCCTTGTTATATGTTTGTAGAGTCAGCAGAAAAAGCTGGCTTTCTTCATAGCCTGAACCAGTACAATCCTGAAACTCTCTGAAGTCACTGAGATAAAGACCAGGCCCTGAGAGAGAACACAAAAAATTCGTTGAATGCACATCTCTGGTCCTTGCATACATAAAAATCTTTTGAAGCAAGTAGCAGAGGGAAAAAATAGAATCCTGTGCCTCCATCCAGACTACACCAGACAGCTCAGCACTGCTGTCAGCTGTAAATGCTGATGTCAGGGATGAATTCTGGTGTGTCCACATTGCATTAGAACATGCAACACCCATGTCTGAAGCCCAGCCAGCAAGGCCACCTGAGAAATATGCCATACAGCCTTTCTCCACGACAGAGGACAAGGTTCCCCCACCCCTCCTCTCAGATGTGTGATGTCAAAAGGTGTCTATATAGGCACATACATTTAAATCTCTTACTTCCTTCTAGCTGATATCTAAGGACTACAGTTTTGACCATGGTGTGGGATATGCCTGTAATACTTGCAGGATATCATGTAGTTTTCAGTCTGCCCTCTTTATCTTGCCTCAGCAGCCTAATCTGATTTCACCATGTTTCTTTTTCCAGCCTGGACTTTTTCTCACTTGCAGGGTATTGTGGTGAGGGGAACTGGGAGGCAATCAAGCAGGAGAATGTGACCTGAACCTGGGAAATGAGCATAGTCTGTTTTAAACTGACTTATTCCCTGGGAGAAGAGCAATACCCAGTCAGTAAAAAGAGTTTCTAGGGTACACAAGATGAAAAGAATTTCTCTATGAGAAAATTTCTGGTAATTTAATTACTACTAACTACCATCCAGTGCTGCTAGCGGAAATGATTGCAGTTTTCAGCTAACTTGCTGTGAAGACTGAATGGGGCATGAGGGTAAATTAAATATACTCTGCCATAGTGATTAGCATTTGTGTTCAACTTTGCAGCCTTTAATGGGAGCTCTGTGGCTGCATGCTCTCTAGTAGCATTGGTTTCCATGACAGCTTCTGTGTCACCTATTTTTCACACATGCTTTATGACTTATTGTACAGCACGTGTTGTTTAGTTTCACAGCCCGTGCTGCATTTTTCAGGGAACCTGTCACTCTTTAATGTCTACATTGCAAGGAACAATTGCCTGCTGTAAGGAATGAGAGAACAATGAGCAATCCATATAGGAAAGGTGGAGAAAGCACGCTAGTATGTTAAAAATTTGGATTTGTCACATCAGAATACAGCTGGCAGGAGTGACAGATTCTGGAACATCTGTGAGGCCTTGGACTCAAATGAGCTGATTGTTAGGAATGGTTTTCTGTCACTTTGTGAACTCACCAGTGCTAGATTTTCAATGTATGTCACATTCTCCAAACCTCTTGTCAAGTGCTGCCTGAGGCCTCACTCTTCTGTGTATGCCTGCTTTGTTCCCATGCCCCAGATGTCCTCCTCACTTGTGCCAGAAAGACATTTCTAAAAATACCAAGAGAGAACTGTGCCAGGCTGGGCACTTCTATGCAAGGCTGTGCTGAGTCAGTCTTGCTACCCTAGCTGAGTTCTCACCATGTTTGTGCCAGGAAAACCTCATCTGGGAGCAAAGAGGTGACCATCCTTTTTCCCCTTCCCTCCAGCACATGGGCAGCTTGGAAGAAACAGTGGCTGCAGCTTCTTTTGTGAGGTAGCCCTGCTGAGAGCCTCTTGCTGTTAACCCACAGCAGATAGGGCAAGGTGGGACCATGTGGCTGCATCTCTGACTGAGGCTTCCTTGGAGACTGTGTCTGAGAAGGGTGTAGGCTACTCTGCCTCAGCACAGCTGAGAGAGTTGGTAATTTGCACTTGGAGAAGGATGTACCAGAGGACAGAGGTCAATGAGAATTTGCCTGCACAGAATCTGAGGAAAGCAAAGAGTCAAGCCTACAATGATACGTTGAGCCCGGGGTGGGTGTACGTGCTCTGCCTGAAATAGAGCAGCCAGAATTGGAAATGGGTCTTTGGCCAAGTCCCTCAGAAAGCACCTTTCCAACACGACATGTTGTGCTGGCTGTGAGGCGGCGCTGGCCCTTGCTGGGTCGGAACAGAAAGCCTGCCACTGCCTGCTGCCTCCTTCTGAGTAACGCCCAGCAATTAATGCTGCAGCAGGAAATAGGTGGGAGATTAACAAAGAGTTTGTTGCTGAGCGGATTGTCTGGCCCTGTCAAAAGGAGCTCTAATTCCCACCCAGTCTGATTATTTCTGCCCTGGACTAGCCCTGCTACTTGCTTCCCCATTCAAATAAGGCTAACACCTTCAAAAATTCAGAACTTGCTAGAGACTTGGAGTCTGCTGGAGACAGTGGTTCCCACCTCCCCTGGGGTTTTCTGTACAGTGTTGGGAGTTGGCAAGATTTGAGGGTGGAAGAAATGCTGGTCTTTAGACTGTGAGTGCAACAGAAAGACAACTGATGGAGAGCAGCACTCCAGGCTGGAATGGGATCATTTGTCAGGTACCTGTTAGATTTTGCAGTCCCTGAGAGAATTTGTTCAGAAGTGAGAAGATTTCTAGTGTCTGAAGATCAGCAGAGCTTGGTGCAGGAAATTTTTTAAACCTCACTAACCTCAGATAATTTAAAGAATAGACATCATGATATAAACCACTTAAGACCCCAGAGCCAGTCAGGAACTGTTTCACATTCAAAACTCTGTCTTCTTCCCTGGCACTGATAAAGCCTCAATTTTGTGTTATCCAACTTCCATGCTGTCAGACTTGTTGTTTGCTCAGCTTCGGAGGAGAGATGCAAGCTGTTTGTGGTTAAACACAGTTCCTGTGATGTCCTGGTTCCTCCAGTGAGCCTGCACCCTGTCATGGCCCTGACTCCATGGGGCACCCAGGCACTCCTGGTAAAATGTTTGTCCCTGATGTGGAGATCCTGTGGGCAAAAAGTCCCTTGAGCACTGGAATTTATGTATGAGTTGTCCTAAAGCCTCTTAAAAGGTGAGGTGTGGGCTGATTGACAGCTATAATGTGGAGGTTATATCCTGGCATTCTGGGATGAAGGTCTAACACTTTCTCTGCTTGGGGCACCTGGCAAGGTGCTGACCTATGTGGGTGCCAGGGCAGGATGGCGAGTGAGTATTTTGTTAGCAGCACTGCTGGAAAAAACACAAGATTTCCTGTAACCTACATGCATAAGATGCCCAGACCTGTGAAGAGAGCAACAGAGATCTCAGAATGGAGTGGCATGTTTGGAGTCTGTGGCTTTGGGGCAAAGCAGCGCTGCGAGGAAGAATTTGAGAGAGAAGTGATACTAGAGGAACAATGACTGCATGTAGGTATGTGTGCTTGTGGGATGGAGACAGGTGTAAGATGGAGGACCATGCGGAGGTGTGGATGATGGCAAGGGGGTGGGGAATGTCTGGAAGTATTGTGTGAAAGTGGGTTGGGCTGGTGCATGGGAATGGAGCTGGTACTGCTTGTGTGTGCAGTGGGTTCCTAAACAGGAGCAAACTGGCATGAAGTGTTCACCAAAGCTGGGCTGAGGCCAGCTGGCAGATGGGTGGGCATGCAAGTGCATTGAGACAGGCCAGCACAGCGGCTGTAGAGTAGGAGGGAGACTGTGAGCTTGGGAGGTGCAGTAGCTAGTGGCAATAGCATGGGAGCAGGCTTGTGGTCTGAGTCCTTCTCCTTGTGCTTCACTTCACTGTGTCTTATCCTCAAGGCAGTTGCAATTGTACATGTACATTACAGTCACAAACTGTATGTAGCAGATGGCCCTGGAGAGCTGGACCACAGAAGTTCTATTCTCTGTCTCTGTACTCAGGCTGGGAGCCCAAAATCATGTGTGGCTGCAGCTCCACCCAGACAGCTGTTTATTTTTGAAGCAGCTGGGAAATGCTGTGAAAGAGGTGGATAAAATTCATCTGGGGCTGTTTTTAGTATCCTGTGTCTAGAGGGAAATTCAGAGTTCTATTCGATTAGAGAAGCTTTTTCCATCCCAAATTTATCTGCTTGCATTGAAGAAACAGTCCTGCCATTTTCTGCACTTCCCTCTCCTTTTCCACTGTCCCCTTTTGACTGCCCCCTGGAATGCTCAGTTTGAGTCTGAGACCCTGTGGCGGTTGATGCACTGTGCCTGGTCAGCAAAAGGACCCAGCCCTGCTCCTCTTCATACTCTTATAATCTATCTTATGGCTTGTTCCCCATCTGCTTTACAAGATGAACACTACCTTTTAGCAGGCAATTCATCATCGTACTTGGTGACAACACAAAGCTCTCCTGTTGAAGTGTCTGAGTGTGTCCCCTGGCTGAGATACTAGTTTGCGGAAAGCCTGGGGAATTAAGCTATATAACTGCATTTATACTGGGCTTTAGCTTTGTTCTGGACCCTCTGCCAGGCTCCAGAATGAGTTAGTGAATGTGAAGTCAGCAAGCAGGCCAGATTGAGTGTTGGAGGACCTACACTTACCTCCTCATTCTGCCTCTAGACTATGTGTGACTTGGATTGCCTCACTTTGGCTACTCTCAATCTTTACTTCCCAGACTGCAAATTGAGGCTGACAGTGCTGCCCTGCCTCTTAGAGATGCTGAGGAGATAAAGGTATTAATGTTGGTATTGCTTGCTTGCTATTGCTTTCTATGGCAAGGAGAGATGAGTAAATAGTAGTTGTGGGTTGGACAGCCAGATTTTCCTCTCACTCGCACCTCTGCCTTCTGAAACCACTTGGATATCATCAAAACCTGGTATTTTTAAGCACTTAAGTGTGTGTGTGTGTGTGTGTGTGTGTGTGTGTGTTCATGATGCTACAGCATCTCTCTTACTGGATTCAAAACAGATGTTGAGATGACAGTTTGATCTCCTCCTGCTCTGGCTGAGCTGAGTGGGTGGAATCTGGGCTGCAGCTCACAGTGGAGTGTCCAGCCAAGAATCTCCAGTCCTTTCTCTGACATTAACAGGACACCCTGGAAGTTTGGGAAATTTTGTTGTATCAACGTGCAGCTGGAGAAGCCAAAGCACATGAAACCGAGCAGGCGTTCTCAGTGTAGGACAAGCTGGAGCACGGCGTCTCTAAGGCTGTCTTCCCAGGCCAGGCCACTAGATGGCGACATGCCTACCAGCTTTCTGAAAAGAGGCAGTCGTGGAGATAAGTTTCCCAGAGGTTTCTCAAGGACCTGCCAGTGAGAGCACTGACATTCTTCCCAGTGGTTTCACAGCTAATCAGATCAGCGATATGGGAAGAGACTTCTTGTTTTGGTAACAGGATATGAGGATCGGCTTTTAGAAGAATTGCTTATTTTGAGTCATCTCTGTTTACTGAGTACCCTCCCTGCCATGCTGGGGAGAAGTACCGCAGAGCCCTTCAGAGGTTTCAGAGATCCCGAACACCTTGCTCTCTACTGCACAAGAATGCTCTGCTAGCTCTGCAAATCACAGGGAGCCCAGAGGTGACCACACCTGCAACTGCACTTCATGCAGCTCTAACTTAGCGCACACTCTGTGGCACAGTAGTGGTGATACCACAGAATCACAGAAACATCCAGGTTGGAAAAGACCCTCAAGATCACCAAGTCCAACCTATAACTCTACTCTACAAGATTCACCTTAAATCACATCCCTAAGCACCACATCCAAACGACCCTTAAACACATTTCAGGGCTGGTGACTCAACCACCTCCCTGGGCAGCTCATTCCAGTGCCTGAGCACTATCCCCAAAGCTTAGAGCAGCTCATTTTTAGCCACCTTTGCAGTTCATCTGGCAGTTTGCTTTGCACTGCCCCACCACCAAGGATCATAGATATGGATTATTTTGTGCCCAGATACTTAATTTGGCTTAGACAAGAATTTTTCAGTTTGGAGAGGGGAAAAAAAAGAAGGCAAGTAACTGTGACTACAGCTGTGCCAGGTGGCTTTTATATCTCACTACTTTAATCTACGATTGACTTTCCTTTGCTCTCTGAACTTATTCTTCAACTAGAAGGATATTAATGACTTTGACTTCAATCCAGTTCTCCCTTCGCTATCCCCCCGTTTTTTCCCAAGTCCAGACAATGAGCTTAGACATGAACTCTGAGTCAGTGCCCAGTCACATGCTGGTATGTCTATCCCTAATGTTCTAGGAACTTCAGACTGAGATGGTTCTAAATCACTGCAAGATGACCTGCAGCTCCTTTGAGGAGCAAATTTTCTGCTCTTGAAGTGCTTTTCGTCTTGAAGCCCTACATTAAGCAGTGGCAAATATGCAAGTTCTTTCTGTTCTTATAGAAGGTGAATTTTCTAGAATTATAGCATGGTTAGAGTTGGAAAGGACCTTGAAGATTATCTAGTTCTAAAGCCTCTGCCAAGAGCAGGAACACATTCCACTAGACCAGGTTTCTCACTGAATCATAGAATCATAGAATCATAGAATGGTAAGGTTGGAAGGGACCTCAAGGACCATCTAGTTCCAACAACCTGCCATAGGCAGGGACACCTCCCACTAGTACAGGTTACTCAAGGTCTCATCCAACCTGGCCTTGAACATCTCCAGGGAATCACAAATGTTAGAAATACAGGGAATCCCAGTTAGCTAACCCCACCAGCTGCTGGCCTGCAGCATGCTGGTGTCCAGTTCTGAGAACAGCTATCCCACAGAGGAGGGATTGCAACAAGTGTATGGCTTCCAATACCTGATTTGGCCACACACCCATTGGCTATGCACCCACTATCTACAATTGATTTCACAGAAATCAGAAAACAAATAGTTCAGGATGCAGGCAATTGACAGGGACTACATACACGTGCCTACCGCCAGATTCAATGCAGCCTTCTTACTGCTGCAAAGTCAGAAACTGACTAATAAAGAAAGCAAATGAGAGATGGACAAATTCGTGAAGGTGCTGGTTTAGGGAATACAAGCACTCAGGAAACTGTTTTTGCTTTAGTTTTGCTCTTAAAGTAGGGAGAAATTTATATAAAAGTGATGTCTGAGAGATTAGGGATCAGGGATATACAGCCAGTATTCCTAGCTGGAGGTGAATGGGTCTTAGTGGAGGCACACAAAATGTCCCACAGGGTTGGGTAACCACCAGAATGGAGCTTGCTTTCACTAATACGTGCTAGCTGGAGATAATTTAGCATGACTGATATACCTGGATGTGATGGAGATCTCAACATCAAGTCTTCTTCCCTACTGGTTGCCTTTTTTTTGTATTCTCATGAGGGTATGGATTTGCCAAAGGAGATGATACAGCTCAATGGGCTGCAGCTCTACTTGGCCCACCCTGAGCTCTCCTGACTGATTAATGGAATGCTCATGCTGGAGGAGAAGTCATTAGTGGCATACCTTCCACATGTCTAACTAAAGATGGAAAACATGCCCTATACTTCTCCTTTCTTGGAAATGGCATGTCATTTACAGCCTTAAAAAAAATAGATGGAAAGTTGCTAGTGGCTTTTTTGGTGTCTTTTTTTTTCTTTTTTTCTTTTTCCTTTTTTCTCCTGTTGACAATGCCTGTTGGCAAAAGTCCATCAAATAACAAATGAGGTAATGAATGCAGCTGGAGTTCAGCTCTAGGAGTGAAGTTGCCCCATGTTTGCCTTTGGGTCCTAGAGCTACTCACATGTCTATAGGAGAAGTAATATTCTACAGAAAGAGTAGTATCTCCCCAGCTTCTGAGGGACTGCAAAGTGCTTTGAAGCATGAAAATGAGAGAAAACAATTATGTTCAGGAATTACTACCACCATGTTGAAGTCCAGTCCCACCTCTGGGACACAGCAGGGCAACCTGTTTACTATCAAGGTTGTGCAGCAAAGCAGGGTACAAAGGGAACTGAATCACCAGCAGGAATGTGGAAGGGATTAGACAGCACTTCTCCAGTCACTACGTGGCCAGGATACCAGTGTTTCTGTCATGCTACTGAGGTGTCAAAAGATCACCAGCAGCACAGGTACTTAAGACTCTATTGGCCAAAAGAAGATACTTGAGGTGGCACATGGCTCCTGATGTTAAGGAGAATCCTGTAAGTCTGAGAGGAATAAGGTTTTGCTTTTGGTTTGTGTTGAAGCTGGGGCCCTTCAGCTCTGCAAGAGCAGCAATTCAGAAATTATTTAGGAAAACAGATTCGTTGCTACATCACCCTCCTCAGATCCCTTTGCATCCATCTTGAACGTTTCCAGAAATGGGGTCACTCGGGAGACATAAATGGATGTGATCACACAGTGGTCCTGCTGCAGGGCAGTCATAAATTTAAAAAAATCTCTATTCTTAATAGGACTATCAAACCTCTGAGTTGCTCATTAGAATACCATCAAACTCTGAGTTACTGAAATTCTCCTCGAATTTCCTTGCACTGAGTTCAAAATCCAAGCACAAAGTGTACTAAAACCTCAGAGTACACCAGTGTGTTCTTAAAGTCTTGTCTGTTAAGGAAGAAACTAATTTCTACAGAAAAAAAAAACCCCGAAAAACACCAACCTTTATGACTGAGGCTTTAGAAGTGAGAAAGAAATCATGTTCAGACAAACAGAAGAGAGGGTTGGTAACCCTGAGTTCAGTGCTCTGTTACTGACCTCTGATGTGGCTTTGAGTAAGTTCCTGTCTTTCACTGTGCCTCATGTGTGTGTGTCCCCCAGCCCCAAAATACTACTGACAATGTTTTAAGCTGAATTCAGGTATGATCTGAGTGTCCTTATTCACTCTCTGGTGGCACCAGGGTTTCTGAACAATCTCTTAATATAAACACCCATCAAGCTGAAGAAACTCACTATTTTCCCACTGGGTAATAAACCATTACACTTGTTGGGGTTTAAGGTAAAAATTAATGATTTCCTTCCTGTTCTGAAGGAGCTCCTACTTCCGGAATCTGGGAAATTCTTTTCTTAAACATTCCATGTAAATATAATTCTTTTAAAAAATAATACACATGGCTTAAGTCATCATAAGCACAATGGTTATTGTACATAAAAGAATCGGGGCAATATTTTATAACTAGGTAAGTGCTATATTTAAGAAACTGAATAAATCATGTTCGAATTTGCTGATGTTAAAAATGTCAAGTGCCCTTGGGGAGGGTGAAGAGGGTGTGCTAAGGGCTGTGAGTGACCGAGGAGCAGTCTCATAGAAGTATTGCAGTACAATATGGAATACATTTTATTAAAAAATAATTTTAAAATGAACATTGTTTCATTGTTTCCTGCACTTGTGATCTCAAAGGCTTATATTGTCCTGATCTGTACTCTAGTCCCGAAAGACTTTCAAAGATCCTTCATAGGAAGAAAACTTTTACTTATTGTTTGTGTTATTATCAAGGACATCTGGGGTATGAGAAGGATATTGCTGCTAATAGATTTTCTGGAAGCTCCACCTGGTTATTCTCACCACTTCTGTGGTGGGGAAAGCCTTCATTTTTGAAAGCTTGGGCACCTTACTTCAGATGTCAGCACGGAAAGCTGATGGAATATCGAAGTTGTAGCATAATGTCTGATTCATGCTGAAAGAGAGACCACACTGTGGAGGCCTGATTTCAGCTTCATAGCGAGGCAAGGCTGAGTTTCTCCCTCAGAGAGCAACCAAATCTTGCCCAGGAGAAAGGAAATTAGACCAACAATCAAATGTCTCTGCGAGGAGGGGAATGTTTCACAAGTCCTCAGGGGCCCTTCAGCTCTGACCCATTGTGTATATGTGTGGTGCAGACGTTCATTGTGCAGACTGCTTTGTGGCCCGAGTCAGTTTGAAACCTTGTGGTTTTGTTTCTGGAGAGCTATACAATCACTGATACTGGCCACAATAGCTGAAGTTAATTCAGCATTGTCTATGAACAAAAGGATCCCAGTGGAACTCGATTATAACTCTCAGAGGACCCACTACTTGTGTGACACAGCAGGACTGCTGGGACTGCTAGGCTGCCTACCAGAGCCAAACAGGAGCTGAGTGGATCAGCAAACCCCAGATGAGTGTCTCCATTGACAACTGAAAAGCTGTGACATGTCTTGTAGTGGTATGAATGACTCCTCTGTGTGAGCCCAAGTATGCCTCAGGCTTTGTTCTGCCTACAGAAGATACAGCCTTTGCTTGAAACGTTGCACTCAGAGACCCTAGGACACACTGCTATCTGGAAGTACACTGGAAATGAGGTCCTCTGTTCAGCTTGAGCATCCCAGCTTAGTCTTTTCCTTGGACTTCAACTACATTAAAGAGTGGTTCCAGAACCATCTCTGTCCTGTTCTGTTCAGCATACATGTCTCTCACTGTGTCTCACAGAGGTGTGTATGTGTACCACAGCTTAAAAGATTCTTACAGAGATGCCTTAGTTTTATTTCATTTCTAATCAGTCAGCAGCAAAAGCAGTGTTTGGGATCGCGACCATAAAGCATCAGTGGAATGAAGCTGTTAGAAACAATTCATTCTTTAAAAATAAAGCCCACACTCATCTGATGTACATTTGGCATCACTTCTTGAAAGGATGAACTTTGCCCCAAAATTATGAACAAGACTAGGGCATATGAAATTTTCAGTTTGGAGTGAGTCCAACCTAGGCTGTAACCAAATCTGAAATACTTTGTTGTACGAGTAACTCTTACTCATCCAAGGAGCTCTGTTCATTTCAGTGGGCATTGCTAATGTGATTATGGGCTGCAAAATTGAGTGTCATGTATATGATTTGTAATTTGTGGAGGGAAGCCTCTGGAAAAATTTCTTCTTTAACTTCAGTTAAGTCTGGCAAGACCTTTTTGCTTCAATAAGAAGACCAGACCGCAGAGGGAATTGGTGAAATAGTTGTGGGCAATTCCTACCACGTATTGTTGCATGTTAACAAGACAATGTTACATGTATCACTGATCTTTGGGTGGTGGGCTGGAGAGGTGCCTGGGAAAAAAATAATCAGGGATTTCAATTAAGAGGCACTTAGCATGGGGAAAATAATAGGGCTTTAGCTTATGTAATAATATACAGCAATTTTATTTAAGGCTAATAGATGTTTTATGACTTAAGATTTATAATTCTTCAGTGTTTCCAGGCAATTAGCAGCCCTACTGTAAATGATACCAGAACTGCTCAGAGAGTTCTAGTGGTTGGGTGCAAGAAAAGACACCCTCCAGGCTGCAGCACTAGCAGCACCATACAGAAGAGCAACATTTCACTCCTCTGCAGTTGCTCCTGCACAGCATTGACATATATTTTTTTTTCTGGAAGGTACAGGAAAAGGAGGGTGTCCCTGGCACTTCTCTGAGCCACCAGTTGCCGTTCCTGGTGGCACATCAAGCTTATGCTTGCTTTTTCTTCAGCGTCAAGCACTGCTGAACTCTAATCTGGGACACCTCAGCCTCTGAGCAAAGCAGAAGAGCTTGAGAGTGTTGAGTCACGGTCACCCAAGGGTGTAGCTGGACTGAGTGGTGAAATTGCTGTGCCCTGCTGTTTGTGTCATCCCTTTCTTGGACGTTGTTTCCAGCACATCTGGAAAAGCCTTTAAGAGATCAAGCAGTTAACTATTGTGGTTCAGGAACAGTTTCGTGAGCAGTTAAGCCACCAATACTGCAGTGGCAGCAGCCTCTGAGAGAATGAGAGGGTGGAAACACAGGGAAGAGTAACTCAATCAGCCACCCTACTTATCTGTTGCTGTTTTTAAGTGAGGTGCTCCCAGCTCTCACCACAGGCATCAGGAATGGTGAGGGATGCAAAGAGATCTCTCCAAGGTTGCTTTATGTAAGTGTAAGCTCAACTAGCAAAACTGGCTGTGGGTACATGTAAGAACATCCTGTAAGGTTTGGTTGGTTGAGATGGAGGTGAGTAGGAACCTGTAGCTAATGTTTTGCATTGTGAGCCTTTAGGTAAACACGCTGTCTGTGTTTTTTTTTGAAAGTAAAAGCAGGATTTTACTTAGTGTTAAAAGACATTTAAAATAGTTCTATATTGGCATAAAATGCAGATGACCAGACTCTTCCCTCCTCCCAGTCCCCTGCCTGACTGTAGACTTCAATGACTAAGCCACAGGAATCTTCCTAGACAAATCTTGGAGAACAAAGTCTGGGAAAGGCAAAGAACATGGAGTTTAAGCCTGAAAATTGATTAAACCCACGAAAATGTTTGTTTGTAGATGGATTTGGCATGGATCTATTGTATGCCTAATCATCCTGTAATGTGCCTCCCTGAGTCCTCTTTCTGCAGGGGCTGTGGGGATGAGTGAAGGGGAAAGGTTCATGAGGAATTGCATAATGATGTGGACACATGTAATCACATGATAAGTCTTTCCTGCTGCCTGCTGAAGGTACAGCAGAAAAACTATGGCTCCAAATTGTCTCTTGCCTATTAATACAAAAGTGACATTCTTTCCTGTAGTAGTTTAGCTTTACAGGTGTCTGACCCCAGGCAATCTTGATCCAAATTGCTAGGATATAGATTTCACATGAGAATGCAGCTATAAAAAAGTATTGACTTAAAGGCACTGGTGAAAGTAAATTAAAATGGCATTCTTACACAAACACAACAGAGCAGCCCTGTGGTACATTTTGTCCTTGTCCTCTGTTTGGTTAGGATAATAAGAATATTATGGAGAGCAGATTGTCTCCCCATCATCATGTCGTGTCTGCATTTCTGTTATAAACCCCATTTTGACCTTCTTTCTTTGAGGCTGTAATTTCATGAGTGCAGGATTAGCATGCCCTGGCTTCATGCCACTCTTCCCTGTCACCAACATATATTCCTTCTCCCTTTGTACTAGCGCAGCTCTTCGGATGTCCCCATGGAGGAGTGGATTGGGGAGCTGAACAATATTAAACATTATATACTTTTTCCTGGGCTAAAACCTTCCTCTCTGATTTCAGAAAGCTTTTTTTCTGTCCAAGCTCAACATCTTGGATAGGCACTGTGCAAAAAGTGGATGTTTTCTCTCAAGGGAACTCTTCAAATATCACTATTCATTTTCATTCCAAGTTGGGAGAAAGAGACCAAATAACTAATTTGCTTCCCATTGGAAGTGCTGTGAGGAAAATTGTGGAATCAAAAATCTTGGAGTGGATAGGGGATACAGTCTGCAGATCATTCAAGTGTGCTGCACCCCATTTTGTGCAACGACTAGGGGGTGCCAGGGCCAAAGGCAAAGGAACATTAAACTGAGTTGAAGCGGAACGCATCTGCTCAGCTGACCAAGACAAAATATTTTGATTTGATCTTAAGGAGCCCAAAATGTAATAGTCAGCTCTTGCTTAACTCCCGGTGAATTATCTGTGTTGAAAAAGAACCTTTTTTTAACATTGTATCATACAGACAGCTGGATCTGGAAACAAAGTTTGTGGCTTTTACTTGGCCACCGAGAAGCCTTTCTGCCATGAAGCACATTGGGGTGATTAACTGCAAAACTCTTCTATCCATCTTCTGATAACCTACAGCTGTAGTGCTTTTTGCAGCACTGCTAAGTATCATAGTTTCTGTCTACCCTTTTTTTAAAGCCTCACCTATGGGAAGGGGGTGAACTGAGAGACTTTCGAGTCTTTTTAAAATAAAAAAGAACAAGCCATGATAATACATTAATAGAATACAAGTGAAAGGAACTTAAACATTTGTGCCAGAAGATGAGTATTTAATTGTTTTCTAATGTCCTGGTTTTTGGAGGGTGGAGCAGAAGGCATATCTCATTCTAATTTTGATCATCAGGAATATCAGTAATAATTCATGATCTGAGAAGGACAATTTCACTTACTAGCTGAATACAGATGTACACAGAAGTTAGCATGTGATAGTGTGATAGTGCACACCAGCTCAACTGGAATGACTATGTCTGTGTCTTTCATCCTAACATGGAACATGTGATATCATTTCAGTTAGGGCTCAGAGAAAGAGGATATTGAGCTAAAATTAACAGATTTGTAGCTCGTGGCCAGAAGGGACCATTATGATAATCGATCTGACCTCATGCATAACAAAGGTCACAGAAACTCACCCACAAATTCCTTCAACCAGGCTATGAATTGTACCTTTTTTCCCCCCCTCTTTTTTTTTTTTTCCCAAAAGTATAGATTCTTTATTTAAATACTTCACATGATGAAGAATTTACCATGTTTAGTTTTTTTCTTGCTCAAGTATCCTTCTGGTAAAATCTCCAAACTCTTAATGGAAAGATTAAGTTTATTTGTGTGTTACTTTTGATTATTTTTTTTTTAAATTGAATTTTCAGCTAGAAATATTTAGCAGTGTTTTTCATATTTATTTATGGGACAAAATATTTTTTTCTGTCACTGGAAATATGTATGGTTGCATCATGCTTGCATCAAGAAAATATTTTTCTGTGGTTAATGGGGGAGCTATAGCAGATTTTCAGTGGTCAGGTTTGGTGCTGAAAGCAGAATAAGTGTATATTTATCCCTGGCCACTATGTGTGAATTTCTGAGCCATTTCATTGGAGCTTTGCAAGAAATTGTCTGCAAGAGAAAAACAAAACAGAGAAAGAAATCACCCTTTCTGGGGAAGTCAGCTTTGTGTACCAAAGGTAAACCTGTGCTATCAATAAGTGCAAGTAGGTTGTAGAATAAGTGACGATTGTGAAATTGTAAGAAATCCCAACCTAATCCCCCAAAGTTAAGTATGAAAAGGTGATGTAGGTTGAAATGGCAAGATTACTGCAGCTAGATCAGTGTCCTGGTTTTATGGGAAATGGTCAAGGGACTTAAACACTGTGTTGGGTGTATCTGCTTAGGTCCTGGCTTTTCTGTGGACTTGTAGATGACCTTGAGCATGGTGGTCAGTCTCTCCATTTGTGAGTGCTGCTTGGTGACAGCACACCTTCTGAGTCATATGCCAAGCACTTGAGATAGCTTGAGTGAGTGTGGCTCAGAAAGGAGTAACAGACCTGCCATGAAAGTTCATTGTTCAGTAAACCCTGAGAGCACAGTGTTAACCTGCAGTGGGAAGTGCTTGGCCAGAGTTATGTTGCTGGTTGTTCCTGAGCTGACTAAAGCAGAGTCAAGTTTGTCTTTCTTTCACTGCAGTCACAGAAAACACTACAATGTGCTCATAGGCTGGGTGTTCAGCAAAATTCCATGGGGCAGGGATAATCTTTACAAGATGCTTGCACTATGCCTAGCACAATGGAGCTCCAGTTTCAGCTGAGGCTGTAGACACAAGCTTAATCTGTGTAACAACAGCTTGGACTGTGAATTCATTGGTGTCCATGAGTCAGTGCTGAAAAGAGATAGTTTCACCTTCCTAGTGACTTGTTTCCTCTCCTGAGGCTGAGAGGGCAGCTAAGGCTCATCCCAGTGAAATCTCATTTTTGACCAGAGGACATCAGCTATGCAATCTCCCATCCCCTGCAAAATAAGATAGACGCTGGAAAATGACCCAACATTTAAAACAGCATCACAGTGCTGGAAGCCTTTTCCCGCTCCCAATTTTATGACCTTAATTAACACAGGCCAATCCATAAATCAGATCAACACCAGGAGATAGCAATGAATCATGTGGAAGGCAGCTTTAATAGGAGCCTAATCCCCCAAAGAAGTGGACAGTACCGGCATTTTAAGTGCATGTGTGAGGTTGAAAGGGAACAGATGTCCAACTGGGGCTGCTGCAGGCAAGGGTGAGTCTGCAGGGCTGCTGGATTTCCAGAGAGAGACCTGTTTTGACATCTTAATGGCAAGAGTGTCTGGCAGCGGCCAATAGAGTGGTGATAAATACTGTGTCCCTCCCTGGGTGATTGCTGGGCAAGATGGGGATGCTTTCAGGTTCAGCATGTCTGGCAGAACGCCGTCACCACCTTGCTGGGGTGCTGAGCAGGTCGGGGCAAGAGGGAAGGAAAGCTGTAGGAGTGACTGTCTGGAGAGCATGGGAAATTGAAGGGGAAATGTAGATGGAATTTCAGACTTTCCCACCACGACTTCAACTGGTTACTTGCCAGCAGCCCAGTGCAGAGTGCACACAGAGAAACAGACAGAGGCAGCCTTCTTTAGTACAGCTGAGGAATGACAGCAGGGATGCAGGTCCCAGAACTGGCTGGCTCTTAATGACCAGCTCCTTGTATGTGCAGTGTCAGGTCTTCCTGCAAGGCCTTTCATGGCTGATCTATCTGAGAGAGGCAGCAGTCTATAGCTAGGATATCAGGGCCGCCTTCCATTTCCTCCTCCCAAACTTGAGTATCTGATGATTAAGTGTGGTTCTCCTTTGAAAAATGAAGCAACAAAAATGTGCTTTGATTAGAGCAGCACAGAAAGCCCAGTTCACATGCACTGCCTCTACTAGGAGGGAAATATGTTCCTTTCCGGCCACTTGTCCTGTGTATCCAGATGAAATCTGACGGTCAAGCTGGTTGATGTCTTGCACAAAAAGATTACTTTAACCTTAACAGACAGATCTCGTGCCAGTGCCTAGGCAGGAACAGACTCCAGCTTACCTGCTCCTAGGCTAGCTAATGCGCTAGCACAATAATTCCATGTGTTTGGTTCTGTGGGGCTAAGTGGACCAGGGAAGTTGGAATGTATTCTGGAGTGAACTGCAGCAGCTCTGCTTTTCCCAAGAGGCAGATCAGATTTTGCAGAGAGTCATCACCCCATTAACAAAGAATAATTGATGGGCCTGAAGATAGACAACAAAGTGCAAACTTCTCCATTTCTGGAATTCTAAGACCCTTCTGTGTGATCCTTCACACAGACACCTCTGTCCCTCTAAATGCCATGAGGAGCCTCTCCATTGTAATCAGCATTTTGGTGATCTGTTCAGCATATTTGGAGGGTGTCCAGTTCTTGCTTTTCCTGAGCCATAGTTGATTATGGGCTTTAACTCGGGCAATAGAAAGGAACTTTTATTATAACTGGGGACCACTCCAGTACTCCATCAGGGTCTTCTCAGTATTCAGCATATCTGCAGCATTCAGTGTATTTCTCAACCATGAGGGAAGGAGGGGTGAAAAAGAGAGAGGATTGGGTACCATGTATCACAACAGCACTGAGCTATGACATTCTTGGATCTTCACAAGAGGCTGCTGTGACCTCACTCCATGAAACATCTTTGACTTCATTAATCAATCTCACTGATAGCTGAAGAATGAATCTCACTTATGACTGGAGCAGCAAGTGATGATGCCACTACTGAGCTAAACAGTTGCTGAGTTTAGTAAACAGATACATGGGGGAAAAGAGGATATATTTTAATCTGTTGAAATTCAGACCTATCTGCAATGAAGTTGCTCTTGCATTAGTTTGATGATATTAAAACTCTTTCACTTCCACTTTTTTTTTTTTTTTTTTTTAAAGTGTAGGCAATTTTAAGGGGAAATTTCCATTCTGAAAACAAATTCTGATCTAAGTATAATTTAAAAAGTCAACATGAAATGTTTCAACATTTTCAAAATGAGATCATTTATTAAAACAAAATTATTGGGATTCCTTCCTTCCTTCCATCATAACTCAGTCTGCTAGCCACATTAGATAGTAGCCAGATCATCAGAAGACAGTCATGCAGCTGTCCCTGCATGCATCTCTTTTGAGGATCAGAGGCAACTGGGCCCCACCATCCTGGAAATCATGGAACCCAGAAGAGCAAGTGACAACTGTCTCTGGTTGAAACTCCACCCTGTAGGTCTGCATTTCAACCCACAGAAGGATTTGCATGGCCGAAGTTCTTCTACTTTGTCCATTTAGTCAGTCTCCTAACATTGCCCTGGGTGGACACATACCTCACAGAGAGATATTGCTACAGGGGTGGGTGGGCAGAGCTCTTATTTTTCTTTTTACCCTTGATTCTGTGGTTTATTTCCAAGGACTGCATGTGTTTCTACCCTAAAGTAGCCTCCAAGTACACAGTATTTAGGAAGAGGGTAAAGGACCTATTTTGGTTTATAGCACATAACTTCTGTTCCTCCCCAGACTCTCATAAACAAATTTCTCATTGAATTACTCCCAAAATAGATCCTGCTCCTTGGCTACCCAAAAGCAATCTCTTCATTTGTTTCTTCTCCTTGAAGTGTGGGTTTTCTTTCAGCTCGGCTCCATGGGTAGCAGGAAGGGTCATGGAGTATTTGCAATGCCTTGCCAACCAAAACTGGATTTATTATAGATCACATTAAGAGTTGCCTGAGTGACTTGAAAGTTCAGGGGCAGAAACTTTATGAACACTTGGCAAAGGCAAGGAGGGTCTCTTCCTCTGCAGTCCTGATCAGGAAGGGAGTACAGATTTTTGTAAATAACAGCTGTAAGAATTAGTGTAAAGAGGAAAGACCTACTTGGGGAACATTTATATATGAGCTTGGTTTGAGGGGATACATTCACGATGCTTCAAATCTGATGCTGGGTTTCTTTCCAGGTTTTCCTCATCCACAGCTGGTAGCTTTGCTTAGTGAAGCTCACACTGCAATACGTATTTGAGGGTTTTTTCCTGACTTCAGCCCAATAAATGGTATGAAATTTGTGGCAGTCACTGAGGCTCTGTAGTTGTGAAAGAGACCAGGATCTCCAGGAAGGTTCTATCAGAGATGTCCAGCTATCAGTTATTTGAATAGACTCTGGAGGAAGTACTTCTGTCCTCTTCTGACTGTCAGGAGACCTCTGATACTTGATTGAATATGGTGCTTTGATTTTAAGAGGCATACTTAATTAAGGAGAATTCCTCCCCTAGCTTAAAGCTGCAGCAGTGTATAGCTGGATGGGAGAGTCGCCATTTGGAAAGCTAATTTATCCTTTTCCCATGCCTTTTTATAGCCTATACTTTCATAGTATATAGTATTTTGAAGTCTATCCAGCTTAGGCAGCATGAGGGTCAGGCAGTACTGAAGCAGGAGGTGAGTACTCAGGCTGGATCCATTCCCTGTGTGCCAGTCCATCATGGCAAAGGGTGGAGCAGACAAGGACAGGACAAGCATTTTATGATGGCTAGAGTTCTCACCAGAAGACCTTACTGAAGGGGTGCATCAGGGACATGTTCTGAGACTGTTGAGGAAGCAAGGTATCAGTGGCTAAATTTCAGAACACTCAAACAGTCCCTAGGTAGAGGATGGTGGCCTGGAAGTTCCATCAATGATGTGAGAGAGAAAGAGGANTGATACTGTGATACTGTGAGTTCATCTTCCCATCAGACACACTGGAAAAGAGCCGTGGTAACTCTTGTTGATCAAAGGAGCTGAGCACTCTGAAAGGCAGCAATAAGGTGAAGAACTGAGGCCCATGGGACCTTCAAGAATATACTTCTCTTGTAAACCCTTAAGAGTCTGTTATTTCAGTCCTGCAACTTTGCAGTGTAAAACATAGTCCAAACAGAAATGTGCAGTTGATAGCCTTACGTTAGTTTGAATTTGGGTGAAGGAGACTGCTGATTGAATTCCTTCATAAAACCAATGGGTAGGGTTGGGTATGAGGTGATGTGCTCACATTGCTTATTTAGAGAGTCTTTCTTATGAAGCATTACATAAATGCAGTGCTGGCCAGGTCTCCATGGTGTCCTGCAGAAGGCTTCTTTAGGGTAGAAGCACATGCAGTCCTTGGAGATAAACCACAGCCTGCATGGGTGCAATGCTCTGTGAAATGCCATTGCGACTGCAGGAATACTTCTCTGAGTTTTACTACCCTCTGCTCCAATGCTGCCTTTCCTGCCCAGCTAAATATCCCATTAACTTCAGAAAAAGACCCTCCAACCATTTATACTAAATCATTTCCTATTATCAACAAGAATAATTCATTACTGTGTTAGGAGAAAAATATAAACAGCAGATAAATCTGCCACTCTGAAATGTTTCTAAGGTAACAGATCAAACATTAATTTAGTTCCTAAGCCTTTTTTTTTTAAAAGAAAAAAAAATAAAAAGAACACTTTATTTACAAAAGAGGCCTTTGACGTATGGCATACATGTATTGTAAGTGTATTTTTTTTCCAATGTCAATGGGATTTTCAACAGCAGTAGGATATGTTTTAATAATTAAAAGAATTTAGCTTCTCTGCACAGACAGACAGCTTCTGTTCTCACTTACAGGCTACAAATCACACATATCTTCAGTGATGTTGCTGCTGTTAGCCTGGTGCAAACCCAAGGTTTGTGAGATTTGCAGCAGGCCCTTTGTGGTTTTGGTTTGTGGCCATTTCTAGTTACTTTCCAGTGTTAACTCTAGCAAAAGTGTTGCAGTGCCAAGGGGATCCAAGCTTGCTGCAGCTCCTATGCCACTGTGCACAGTACAAATGCTGGGATAAGCAACCAGGCTGAACTCTGTTTTTGTTGAAGGCTTATAATCTGCAGAAGAGGATCAAGCTCAGAATTTGAGCTTAGCATTTCTCTCTCATTTAGCTCACCTTTGGAGAGGATGTTTGTAATGCACAGCTCTTGGGGCAGGTGGACTCCAAAACTAGGTAGCATTTGGATCTGGGAGTTGTTATGAATATTCAAATTTAATACTTGGGAAATATTAAATATTTAAACTTTATTAACACGAATTCCCACACCAAACAAATACACACCCCTAAACGGTGAACTATTTACAATTAGGTAAGGTTCGAATACCCAGTCGGGAATTGCTTACACAAAAGGCATAGAGGAAGACCCCTTCAAAGTGATTTAGGGAAGGAATAAGGAACTGCAAATATCCAAGAGTGAGGAGCAGCAATCGCCGCTGCCAGCCGGATTCCCTTTGCCCTGGACAGGGCTATTGGCGGGAAAACCAGAGACTCCAACAGATTTAGTAGCCACATTTACTCACTGATCAGCGCTGAAATGATAAATGAGGAAGTTACAATTCCAATTTTATGTTCTCGATGCAACCACGAGGCAGAGAGGGTAGCAGAGCCTGGACATGCTGCCGAAAACGAACAAAGCCTGGGAGGGAGTCACGTGTCCCCCGGGGCTAGCCTGCAACACCCACCAGAGGAGGAGGAGCATAAGCCCCTCCAGAGCAAAACCCCTTCAATTGCTCCTCGAGGCAAAATGGACCACTGGCAGGAGAGAAATTTGAAACCCAGCCAAACAGACAGGGTATTAGCAATGCAAGCAAGTGCTCAGGGCCCATTTTGCCCCAGCAGGACAGGAGTGTGAATCAGGTGTGAATGTGAGCACTCAGTTCAGGTGGACATCATCACTACTTCTCTCTGTGAAGACACGTTGCTCTTCTGACATTTCCTGACTCTTTCCAAACATCAGAGATCTTTCTTGTATTTGCCTTCTGAGTTCCTCAACAGCAACTCCAAAAAGATGATATCCTATCTCACATCAGCTGTGAGAGTGTGTGAGCTGAAGTCAGTGGCATTGCTCTGTGCCTATGGATTCATGGCTTAAGAGTAATCTTTCATGTATTTGCCATTATCACAGCATACCAAAATGGTTCTTGATCATGAACCAGGTCCTTATATTGCTTGGCATGGGATAGTCACAATGTGTTAAAAGTCCCAGGAAAGGCTGCTACTGAGGAGAAATTGGGTTGATGAGAGGATTTACTATTAGTGAACCATGAACCTGCCTTTCTTCAGAATCTGACTGGTCACTTGTCTGCTTCCCTCTGCTTTCACGTGGAAATGCAAAATGGCAGACGTAGAGGATCTTTTCATCCTTTAGGAACCAACATATTTCTCCTTGCCCAAAGGCTTTTGTGAAGTGGCAAATCTTCTTTATTAAATATATGGGAAACTGAGGCATAGAATTTACATTTCTGAGAGAGTTACCTTGAAGGTCATCTATGAAAGGAGATGGATTATAAATGTGACATTTTAGAAATTATTCTCTGCAAGTGGCAATTGCACTGTCCTCCTTCTCCCTGGGCCCCTCAAATAAGACAAAAAACTCCAAAACTGAAAAAAACCCAAACTCAAATAACCCCCAAAAAACCCCAACAAAAAACAAACCAAACAAAAATACTTAAGCAAAATGTCAGAACTTCTATCAACTGTGAGACAATTATAATGTGGCTTCTTGTGCCAAAGGGTAACCCAAAGAGAATGAAGAATGGTGTGTGAAGTTGTTTGAGGGTGCAGTGCAGTGGTTTCCTTCCCAGCCCTGTCATACAGGAAAGCTTGAGGGCTTGCAAATATCTAAGCAGTGAGGGGAGGAAGGTAATGAATGGTGGCATGACCTTATGCAGGAGCTAAATTAAGTGACATTCACACCTCCCCCCCCCCCCATCTTGACTGAGGAAAAGGGAAAAAAAAAAGCGATTGATCTGTCCATTCAATCAGGAGGGGTACAGATTTCATGTTCTCCCTATCCTCTTCTTTGAGCTCATGGTTCTGCTTCTCCAACATGATAGCTTTAAAAACATGCTTTTTGTATAACCCTTGCTTATAGATACATTATTCGGGAACTTCAGGCAGAACCTCTCAGTATTGCTACCGATTCCTAGGTAGTAAAGAGCACCTCCTTCAACAGTTTTGTCCTGCTACAGCACTGCCATGACTTTCATTGAGTAGCATCTGGTCTTAAGATAGGGGAGTTAAAGCCTGACATTTTTGCTGCACTGGTAATTTGGCACTTAACCTCAACTCCGTCTGTTTTCATGTGAACTGCTCAATTTAGATCTTTGTTATTTTGTGCTTTTGACTTTTTATAATTGCAGAGAAAATACCTGGGCTCTCTTTCCCACCCAAACTGTAGCAGATGGGTCACTACACAGTGGTTCTCAGCCCTTTCTCTGGTCAGCAGGAGGATCCTGTGCGTTTGATTTACCTCTGATTTCCTTGCTGTAGAGACCAAAACATTCAGAGTGTGGCAGCCCCAAATGGAAGGGCTGGTATTACCAGCTGGAGCAGTGGTGGAGCATGTGTTGGGTTGTAAAAAATGCAGGCTGGAGCTGCCAGGGGGTCTCGCAGGCACAGTGGCCATTGTTATGCCTATAGTGAAATTGCCCTCAGTTCTTTTCTGCTGAGCAGAATATGATGTGAGCCAACACATATGGCTCTCACATGTTTTCATTGATGTAAATGAGGCATTCAAGTATAAAACTAGGCAGTTGCAAGCTGATCAGCTTGAGAGCTGAGGCAGAAAGCTTTGGATAAGGGTAATAACTTTGGACAAAGTAATGTGTGCCTCACCGATGAGCCCTAGCAAGGCCCTGACTGATTTGTGAAACAGATCTTGAAAATATTTTCTGTAGGCAAAGCTGGTTAGAAAAACCTTTTAAAGGAAAGTAAAAGATTTTTTTGTTCAAAGTGAGTATTTTTCACCCGAATGAAATAGAGCGTAATTGCAGGTTTTGTTTCTCTTGAACAGCCTTTTTTGAAATAATGTCATTTCCATGTGGAAGTGTTATTTCTGCTCAGAAAGTAACACTCACACATAGATCCACTCCTCTGTTCCAATTGGCACAGTTAGAACAATAATAAAAATAAAAAGGCAGATTTTAAACTGAGAAATGCTTAAGGACAGTCAGAGGATGGGGAACAAAATGAGTCTTTATCACCCTTCTTCCTAATCGTGCCCAATTTTTTCTAATTTCCCTTCAGGGAAGCCTGCCTTTCTTGATGGAGTAATCTGAAATGGAGTTTTCTTGAAAATGGTTTGTGGTTTTTTTTGTTTTGTTTTTGGTTTGTTTGTTGGTTTGTTTGTTTTCCCAGAGAACAGAATTCTTTCAACAGAATCTGAGAGATTCAGATTCACATTCTGGACCCCATATCCTATTAGGAGAAGTTCCATTCCAGGCCTGACTAAGATATAGTTTCTCACTGGAGTTCTTCCATTCAGTTGACTCAGAAGTGATCAGCAGGCATTTGTCAAACAGATGCTGTTTTAAACTGCTTGGGTACTCAAGGGATCACAATAAATAAAGAGAGGCTTTTCATGCTAACAAAATGGGAAGAGGAAAAGTTAGGTATTTCAAAGAACAGGAAGCTACTCTAAATAATACAGAGGTGACGTGTTCTTGTGTGATCTGGTATAGGTGATCCTGCTCTGCAGGGGGGTTGGACTAGATGATCTTTCAAAATCGCTTTTTGGGCCCCATACGTTCTGTGATTCTGTGATTTACGCAGGCAGGGGGTTCAGAGGCACTGTCTCTCACAGTGTCTGGTCAGCTCTACCCTGTGCCTTAATGGGGCACAGCCCCACTAACCCCTGAACTAGCAGATATGTAAACTGTTGTCAGGATTTGCTGGCTTGCATGGATGCTGCATAAACTGTGGGATGTGAATTCTCTGTCTACCCAATCCACTTCAATTAGACCCAAACAATAGTGCCCTTTATTCCCTGCCAAATTGAAGATCTCTTCTCAAGGACCTGTTGTTATGCTGCTACACCCTGCTCATGTACTGCGCTCAGACCTTCTCGGCATATATTTTATGTTATACATGTTGGCCCTTTTTTTAGGTCGGTCTTCCACCATTAGTCTGGCTAATTAATAGCACAGTGAGTTCAGGCTTCTGCACATCTAACACACTATTGAACTAGTGAATCATGTAGAACTATTTTAAAAAGCTTGTCTCTTTCCTTCCATGGCATTTTTTGGTTTCAGAGATCTGCCTCAAATCAAACTCTGAAAACTTAAAATACTTTTGTTTCTGAGAGCTGAACATTTTTTGGCAGTAAAGAACTCCCCCTACCCCGCCTCTCCCTAGGCACTATCAGTTATGCATTAAGAAGAATGTGTCCAGCAGATCCAGGGAGGTCCTCCTCCCTCTCTACTTTGCCCTAGTGAGATCACATCTGGAGTATTGTGTCCAGTTCAAGAGGGACAGTGATATACTAGAGAGAGTCCAACAGAGGGCTATGAGGATGATTAAAGGACTGCAATATCTGTCTTACGAGGAAAGGCTGAGAGACTGGGGGCTCTTTAGTCTGGAGAAGACTGACAGGGGATCTTATTAATGTTTACAATTATCTGAAGGGTCAAGAAGAAGGAGTCAGTCTCTTTTTAGTGGTGTCCTGTGACAGGACGAGGGGCAATGAATACAAATTGGAACACAGGAGGTTCGCCTCAACATGAGGAAGAACTTCTTTACTGTAAGGGTAACTGAGCACTGCAACAGACTGTCCAGAGAGAGAGTCTCCTTCTCTAGAGATTTTCAAGACCTGTCTGGATACCTTCCTGTGTGGCCTGCCCTAGGTCATCCTGCTTTGGCAGGGGGGATGGATTGAGTGATCTCTGGAGGTCCCTTTCAACCTCTACCATTCTATGATTCTATGATTCTCTCATACCTGTCTCTTTCTACCAACTTCTCCAATCAATACATTTTGACAAACATTGTCAATTTGTTAAACTACAGGCTTTTGAAGAGAAAACTACAAAGTAATAGATGTGACATTTCCTTAAAATATTGTTTAATTGCGAATTTCCAAGATAAACCACAGTAACAGCTGTCATGACACATTTGTTTACAGAACTCTTACATAAGGCAGTAGAAAAAAAATGAGACTAGTTTAGTGGACTAGGATGCAGAACTCTTGAAGTGAAGATCTCTCTGTGTCTAGTGTTGCAAAACTCGCATTTGGCATATCATAAATCTGGAATGGAATTTTAGCATCTGTCTGTTCCAGTCCCTACAGAAATCAGACCATGAAAGCACTTGGAGAAATCTTATGTATAAATCCAGGAAGAAATGCTGGGTCTAACATTTCTCCATACTTAGAAGATTTTAGTCACAAGCTAAAATTATCCATAGACCATTTGAAAGAGCCACTTTTGACTGTACTGTCCAATTGCCCTCAGCACATGTTCATCTTAACTCTTGCTTATGTCTCAGTGTGACTGTTGTGGTTCCTGAAAAGCTTCTCATCCTCAGTAGAAAGGTGATACAACAGTATCAGGAGATGGCACAAAGGCAGCTCCATGTTTTATATATGTACACTGTGGTTCTGAAATTACACTCCAGTTCTTTTCTCCCTCAGGGCAAAATCATAAGAGGTGTAATAAAATATTGCTGTGAATATGTCTGACTGAATATGTCTGCCCAAATTCATAGTTCTCACTGTGACATGTTAAATGGCTAATTAGAACTTCATGACATCAAGATCAATATAACTCACATCCTCTGGCTAACTCTGTAGAATATTGAAGTATTTTATAATTCTCCCTGTATTGCTTTCTCTGCTTCCCTGCTGCTTGTAGGATCTGTGGACAATCATTGCCAAGGGATGAATCAGCACCTGTGTCCAGCCAGAGTCCCAGGATTGTTCATGCTGCCTACTACCTTCAGATGGGCTTGAATTCCACAGTGACCCCGGCCAACCCTGCAGCCGCCAGTGTAAAGAGCCACCCCTTGACTTGGGAGCCATGCTCTTTTATTTCGGAATTTAAACATGAGGAAAAATGTTTTTCCTCAAAAGCTGTCTGTGACTTCCTTTGTACTTGGTCATGGTGCACATTCTTATCTGGGAGCACAGTGAAATTCCAGTTGATGGCAGGTGGGTAGTGGCCTTGTGCTCATAACTAACAATGCTTCATGGCTGCAATAACATGACTGGGTTTGCTTTGTTTTTCTCATCTGTTGCAGGGCCTGACTGAAGGAGAGGACAACAAATGTTGGATCTGTAATACACGTCCAGGGAAGAGTTTTAGTTCTTCCTTTTTGTTATTCTGGTGGAGACTTTTAGTTATGTGGATTTAATTAAAAATAAATCTTCCTTTCCTCCCAATTTTAATAATAAAAAGAAGTTTGTGGAAGGCTTTCATTATGCTTATGTTCTAGAAGCTGCTGGATATTTTGGTCAAATTTTGAAATTGTTTTGGGGAAGTATCAGAGGCTGTAAGATCTCAGTCATTAAAATTAATGTTTCAGGAACCACAGTGTGTTTTACTGGGAATTTACACCTAGAAGTCTTATTATTAGAATTTGCTTGCATGCATTTAGTTGATACAAGGGAATTTTTCATCTGCATTTATAGGCTTGTTCTGAAGCGTAGTTTACTCTTCATCTTCAAGGTTACGCTGAATAATATGTCTGAGGCAACATGACAGCTCACCAAGAGATCCTGTGAGGCATGTATTCAATGCAGCCAAACTAACTTACTGTGAGGTAATATTGTTTTATAAGATCAAGCTATAGACTGGGAAATTAATTTTGGCTATGTTCTGTAGAGTACTGCAACTTTCTGAATTAGATTACTTCATATTTTTTTTTTCACAGATCCGTTTATTCCCAGACAATGCAGTTGAGGATCTACTTTGGTGAAAATTCATTTGAGTAGGTATCCTCATTTACAGCTTTCTACACCATCTTATAGTTGTTTCACTCTGCTCTCTACGTGGTATGAGCTATTGGCACATGGGATTCCATACATGTGTTGGGGAATAGATGCTAGTAAACAACCTTCTGTAAAGGTGAGTCATATATTTACATGACAGGATGTGAGGCCAAGTCTAAACAAAGCTGGAGAAACTGTGGAATGATAGAGGGAGCTGAAAGTAGCCACTAAACATAGATGTTACAGTGCTGTAGACTCCTGTGATTTTGGCCCTTAGGAGTCTGGTAACATGCTTAGATTTACCAGCCTCATTTGTGATGGAAATGCAGTCTGTGGTTAGGAGCCCTTCCATCTCAGTCTTCTTTTTGATCTCATCAGAGAGAGAAGTATTGTCTTCAGGACAAAAGAAAATTACTTTATAAGTAGCAGAGGTTGGAATGTACCCCTGAATTACCCTTGCTGCACAATTCTAGGAGTCCAAAGAGGTAAAATGTATTGTGTGTCTCTGTTAATATTCTTTAGGAGCAGTTTCATTTCACACTGAGAGAATCTAGTGACATACTGTAGACAGGAGGAAAATGACATTTATTAGCACTAAAAGCTGGTTGTTATATGGCTGAAAATGTTTTGGCTCCACTGGAATTTAAACCTGTCTGACTGCTTGAAAAATGTTCAGGTTTAATATAACTGATTCAAACATGCAGTCAAAGATCTGTGTAAAACCCTCTTGTGGGATAAGTGTCTTGGTTTACAGCATCTGAAGAATGATTCTAAATACCCTTCAGCTCCAAAAACAACGTAAAGGTGCCAGTTTCTGTAGATATCAAATTGCTGCAAATGTTGAAAATGCAAATCAATGTCAAATTTGATAAATAAGCATTATCCACCAAGGGATTCTGCCGGGAATTGTTAGTCAGTTTTTCCTAAGTACTATTTCTTTCATGAGCTGAAGAGCATTTAATTTTATTCAAAGTAGAGCAACGATGAAGTGAACAAACAGGAAAAAGAGGAATACAGAGCAGCTAAGCAAAGGATCTTTCGTAAGATGTTTAGCTTAGTGTAAGTACTTTCATCTTACAGATTGGAGGTTTTACAGCCAGAAGGAATTACTATGATCACCTAATCTGTGGTGTTTTGGTTTTTTTTTTTTTTTCATTTCACAGGTCTGTGCATTCAGTTCAATCCCAGAACTTCTTGTTTGGGTTGTACCTATCCTGAGAAGGGAACTTGACTCTATTTTTTTTTATTTTTTTTTTTTTAAATCTCCTGTGGCTGCTTCTAATAAGTCCTTTCTAAAAGCTAAAGCCCCTAAGGCCAGACAGTATTTTGTTTCTGTCAGCATAAATCAGAGCAGCCTCAGTGGAACCAATAGTTACTTCATATTTTCATTTGGGGAAATTCTGATCTAATGTTATCCTCAGTTAAGAGTATAAAGAATGGAATTAAACTCTGAATTGCCCTGTAATGTGACCACATCTCCCTCTTATGCCTGATCTCAGTGATTACAATCCCAATGACAGAGAAAAGAATTTTTCTTCTCCAGAAATGCTTGGAGCTGTGGTGTTGATGGCTGTGGTTTGTCACTACACCCAGAACACGGTCGCTTTCATATGTTTGTTGTGTGTCCAGTTGTGCTAAGAAATTGCCTTTAGTTCTGATCAGGAATCATTAAGATGTAGTGATGCTGCATTTCTGTGGAAACTGCACAGCCATTGTGTTAGTGGGAAACCAAATAGAAAGCACCTTGCATGGAAAAGCATTCATCCGTAAAAATGTTATTTTTGCTTTAGAGAACATTTAGAGCCAGGGCAGGGGGGGGATTAGTTGGCTACTGAAGAAACTGTTTTCTTTTTTTTGGTAAGAGCAATCCTTTTTTTAACCCACAGCTCTTAGAGAAAAGGAGTGCAATGTGGGGTGAAGCAAGGAGTCATCTGTGCTCCACTGGGGGAGGAACAGCTCATTACCACAGGCAGAGCTGGAGTTCAGGCTTACTTATTTTTGGCTTTAAGTTCCTCAGTTGTGGGAAACTTTTTTTTTCCTCTCTTTTTTTCTTTTTTCCATGCTTGTACTTTTAATAAAATCTGCACATTGTTCCTTGCTTCACTATGATGAGGGTCTGGATTGATGTTGTGAAGTGCTGTGATGTTTGCCAAATTTGTAACATTCTTTTTAACATATATTCTTCTTTCTGTGAGGGCGAAGAATCCCATTTTGAAACCCCAAAGACTTTCCTAACATATGAGTGATGAATAAATACTCAAAATGTCTACAACTGCTGTTACTGCTGCAGCTGCCAGGTTTAGAAATCAACAAAATATGTGTGCACATGTGCGCATGTGTGTGACAGGCAGATGGAGAAATACAGTGTGGGCACTCTTGGGGTCAGGAGAGATCTCTAATAAGAAACACATTTTACAGGCAGCAAGAGAACTATTTTTACTATGAGCATTTACAAGTCCTCAGGCAGTGAATTTTGTTGTGCGGATATTTTTAAGGCTAATTATTTATAACACACAGGGCTTGAACCTGCAGAACTTGGCAAAACTCCTGCTCACTTCAAGGGGTGCTCTGTGTGGTGTACCCAGTGGAGGGGAGGGAGAACTGATGGACAGATGTTGGTTGTGAAGGATTGTGGAAGACCTTGCTGACTTCAACAAGAACTGAGCGTCTGTCTCCAGTGACAGATTTTACATGAGTCTGGGGTAGTGTGGTTGAAAAGAGTAGTTTGGTGGAGGATTTCTTTGCCACCATTTCCATACAACTTGCTTGAATTTTAGCTCCAGTTTTTTGGCACGGCATTTTAAAGCAAACTTTTATGGGATATTCTACAGGAATTTTATGGTGCTTCCACACAAACACACTGAGTTTGGGTGTTCTAGCCTTTAGATATTAACACTGCGATCCTGAATGCTCTCCATGAAACAGAGAAGTAGCAATCTCTCTTAGTTTCTATCCAGTACCAGCTATTTTTCATTGAGAAACAGAATCCAATTGACTCTTCTGGTCAAGGAGATTTAAGAGCCAGAGCACAACAAGAGGAGGACTGAAAGCAAGAGTGGAGACAAGTTTTCTGAGTCAGGAACCATTTTTTGGTACTGTATTTAGCATGCTTGGCATGAGTGTATCCTCTCCAAAAGGGATGCTCCTAGACAATTGGCATGATGGGTATGCTGGTTGTGTCAGATACTTCATGAGATTTTTGTTTTGCTAAGTACAGTTTGATGATCTCAGTGCAGCTGGGCTCTTTCAGCTTTCAAGGAGCTTTTACTAGGACAATTTTCACTGGCATTGACTAGTGCAAACCACCTGCGAATGAATATATTGCTCTTTGTGAATAATCAGCATATGTAGAATTTGCATCCACTAGTAAAAAAGCTCAGGTGACTTTGCTGCCAAATCACAGCTGGGGAAGCAGATTTGATCCTGTTCAACTATGTCATATTTCCCAATCATTTGTCCAGCTTCAGTTATAAAGCACTGATATATACTTAATTTTCAGGAAGAGAAAGAATTCAGTTATTTTGAGAATGAGTCCAGTTTATTGCTTTGTTATTTGGAGGAGCAGATGGACAAGGAGCATGACTGGATGTCTACAGAGAGGTCTGTGGTGCGTCAGGAACAGTACTATTAGTAAGGGAAGTTGTTGCAAGGGGAGTATGGCCTTTTCTATACATAATTTACATCTGGGCATAAAAAATGGAGCCCAAGGAGGGAGTCTACTGATATAGGACATTTAGGGAGCTGTGTAGACAGGCAAACCGAATGATTCTTTCTTGAGAAATACAGAAATTGCTGGAAATACCAATGAATGATCCCTCTGTCTTGGAAAGAGCTACCAGAGATTTCATGGCATTCTGGACAGGGTAATACAGAGTTTAATTACTTTTCATATCCAATATTTGAGTTTCTCAGCTTACTTCTTTCTTTAAAAAAATATTGGTTTATATATATATATATTTTCAAACCCATTGAGTCTTTTATCTCCCTTTGTTTTGTCTGTCAGAAGGTGACTTCTCTCTCCTACAAGGCAGAGTCTGAATGGGAGGCTGATTCTCTAGGTTTGCAAAGGGTACAGCCAATTAGGCAGTCCAAAAAGCAAGTGGAGTGTCTCTGTGGGCTATTGGATCCCAAGGCAGCTTGCTTTCTCTACTCATTTGCCAGGGATAAGAGGATGCTCCCATGACACAGGGTCAGGTTCCCACTGCCTGCATCTGTGTTGCTCTTGACCTAAGAGAGCTCTCCTGAAGGTTGAGGTTTCCTAGAGAGTTTGTGGGTCTCACTACAGACTTTTTCTTACACATGGAAACTACACTCTTGAATGAAGATCTTTTTGTCTTCTGTTGCTAGGCTTCCAAGAGCTGCTGAAAACCTGGTGGGACAGAGTCCCAGAACCTGTTGAAAGGATTCTTAAATCTAAAGGCAGAAAAAACTTCTACTGGTGTTTTTCTGTAGAGACTGAGATTCATCTTGTCTTGTACATTAAATCCTAGATATTCTAAGAGCCTCAAAGTCACCCAGAAAATAAGCAACATGTGAATCTTGAGTCAGTATGATACTTGAGCCCCTCTGCCAGTCTTGCTCTGCTCTGAATCAAGGTAGGCGATGCATGGGAATTCTGATGGATATGATTGCAGGATGGACGTACCTGGATGCCACTGCTTCTCTGCCAGTCTATTTTTGTTATTTTTGTGTCTGCTTGAAATGTGATCTCAGTAAATGTACCTACTTTTTGAATTTCTAGCTGATGTAAGTGCTGTAATCAATTTGCATCAGAAAGCAGAGTACAAAGCAGAATCAAAAATTCATCCAAAGGTGTGAAAAATGCCTTTTTACTGATTTTCATTCTACTGAACATCAACTATAGCATGTCCAGTTAGTTTTTTTATTAGCTACATTGCTTCTCAGAGACTTAATATTCTAAGTTGAAAACTTTGAATGAATGAAGAAACATGTTATGGCATTTTCATGCAGTATTTTTGTCCTGTTTTGATTGTAATAATTTCTGTCCTTGTAGCACCTACTGATTTTAATCAAGGTTAAAATCCTCCTGCACCAATAGCAAGTTTTGTATTTAGAATACACCCTACTTGGAATCTCTTTCTAATCTAAAAAACTAGTTGAAAATCACATTATGTAGTTCTGCAAGTGGGAAAGTAAGGCACATCTTGGATCCCAAGCTTATTAATAAGCCATTGCAGAATCTCTCTCCTCTAACATTGTTGATCCTAAACAATTCATTCTTTTACTTCAAAACTGAATGTTCAACAGCTTTCTTTCCTTCAGTTCCCAAGGAAAGCTATGCAGAGTCACGGTGAAAGGTTTTGTTGTAAATGCTTTCTTTGGTTTTGATCTGTATATCCGAGGTCTGAGGTTAAGCATACTCAAAATCAATGTTTTTGAGGTCAAAAGAGAGAATTTCTTACGGTTCTGACCTGGAGCTTTAAAGTGATCCAGGTTTACTCAGTTCTGCTCTGGGGGGAGGGTGATGTCTCTTGGAAATGATCACAAACTTCGAGGAACTTCATATAAATCATGAATCTATAGTACAGCTGCAGTGACAGTTCATGATGAATATTTCCTATGGCTGTATTTCTGAGCCGCTCTACCCAAAGCAGGAAACAATACAGAAATGGTATTATTTGAAAACTGCTAGCCTTCTCTTAGAACGTAAATGAAATTTTTATAAGGAGAATGACATGAACCTGTAGATAAAGATAGTCTTGGAAGTAGGTGCCTGGTTGGATTGGAGCAGCCTAGTAGAACACACAGCACCAAAAAGATGGGTGGTGCTTCACTTTAGGCCGTAATACTGAGATGTACCATCAGATCTTGAATCCCTTATGATTCAACCTGAAGTGATTTTTAACAGAGTGATTCCTTTGGATTTTATTATAGCACAACAGACTCATTGTCTCCTGTACATACACAGAGAGTCTGCATGTACTTATCTGCTGATGAAGTTTCATGAGACAAGAGCTGGTCTGGCGTGAAGGAGGCTAGACCTGTGCTTCAGGTCTCCAAGGTCAATTTTCTGCCCTGAACATTCTTTTAGACTTCGACCATGCTATTTTTCTTTCTCTATGTCCCAGTTTTCACTTGTCTTCTGAGTAGGACTGATTAGGAACGATAACACTGGAGACTTTCATATGCTACAACAGTGGAGCTACATAGGTAATTAGAATGGCTGATCTCTTAATAGGTCCTTTTTTTCTGGTGTGCCACTTATGGCCAGGTATTTGGGAAAGATTTCTCAGCTATTAAGAAGGTTGTAGTTAGTGTGTATGATCAGAATCATGCATATTTGGGCCTTTATTTACCATGACTTGGATGTGTAGCTCCTGAGGTATGTACTAATCTCCTATTCATTAATCATATCAAAACTACATAGCTGCCTTTTTTTTTTTATCCCTATGAATTTGTTTTGTTTCATTTTGGGCACTTGATTTTACTCAGCTGTAAAATGCCATGTAAATCTGGGCTAAGCAGGCTATAAACAACAAAAACCCCTTCAAGGAGCAAAACTCACACCCTCTACACAAACTTCCATGCTCCAAGATACTTTGGCTCTATGTGATGCCAGAGAAAACTTCTCATAAACCTCTAAGTTGGTTTATGCACTGCAAATCCCACAGGATGTATTAAAAAAGGTAGAGTCCAAGACTGAGATGTTACAGTGCAGATGAATCTCCTGAGAGAAGAATATTTAAGCCTTTTACACAAACATCTCATGGTGCTGCACTGAAAGATGGCAATAACCAAGAGCAGAGAAGGGTGAGTATTCTAGGAAAATCTATTGTAGTGGCTGTATATGTATGCTCCAAGGCCACATTAGCAATCCAGTATATGTCAGAAGTGACTGAGCAGAAGGAACTTAGCACAGCACAGCCTGGGGCAGTTGATTTGCTTGATCTGTTCTTAATAAAGTTGCTGTCTGTGGAAGATCAGGCCCCCAGGTCAAATGCCATTTAGCTACGGTAGCATGCAGGTACTTATGTGCCAGATGTGGGAGGGCTTGGCTAATTGGTTCTGTCTGCACTGGCATCTAGCTTCCAACCAGCAGACATAACATAATCCAAGGAGGTAAAATAGTAAATGCAGCCTCAAATGTTTTTCCTCCACTTGGCACTGAACTGGGAACCCAGCAAGGCAATAGCTTTATAAACATTGCTGAAGAAGGGCAGCAAGCATGATTTGTACAGCCAGACCTGCTTGCAATACATAGCTGCCCAAATGAAGAGGGGGAAGACCTCCAGCCCAACAGTAATTGTACATGTGGCTGCTAACCCTGTGAGCAGGGGAGGGGGACAGAATACATGTGGGATAAAACTAGGTCTTAAAACACTGAGGTCACCGATACTTCAGAGCTTCAGCATTGTCATACGTCACCTAGTCTTCCTGCTTCCTCTCCTATACGTATGCCTTTTGAAAGACAAATGGCCAGGTGGCAGTTGCCTCACGCTTCCTGTAAAGTTAAAGGCACTGCTATTACAGGACAGCTAGCTCATATTTACATTGAGAGGAACAGTATGGTTCAAATTCAGCCAAAACAAGGCTGCTGGCTAGCTTGCCTCATCTCAGAATAAAACTGTACAAAAACTGTTTTTACATCAAGAAACTTGATTGATGTGGCTTGACTGGTCAATAAGATTAAATATTAACATGCTGAGATCCCTCTGCCTAATATTCTCACAGTTCTTGGGGGTACCCTTTCTATTCGTACCTGCTTTCCATCCTTCCGTACTCCGAGATCACCTGTAGTTGCGCTGACTTTACTCAGAGAAACTCTCTTTCTCCAGGCTCCTCAGTACTACATCTCATAGAATCACAGAATCATAGAATTGTAAGGTTGGAAGGGACCTCAAGGATCATCTAGTTCCAATCCCCTGCCATAGGCAGGGACACCTCCCACTAGTACAGGTTACTCAAGGCCTCAGCCAACCTGGCCTTGAACACCTCCAGGGAGGAAGCAGCCACAACCTCCCTGGGCAACCTGTGCCAGTGCCTCACTACCCTCACTGTAAAGAACTTCCTCCTAACATCCAGTCTAAATCTTCCCTCTGCCAGTTTAAACCCATTGCCCCTTGTCCTGTCATTGCAAGACCTTGTTAATAGTCCCTCCCCAGCCTTCCTGTAGGCCCCCTTCAGATAGTGGAAAGCTACTCTAAGGTCTCCTCGAAGCCCCAACTCTCTCAGCCTGTCCTCATAGGAGAGCTGCTGCAGCCCTTTGATCATCTTCGTGGCCCTCCTCTGGACTTGCTCCAACAGTTCCATGTCCTTCCTGTGCTGGGGGCTCCAGAACTGCACACAGTCTGACGAGAGCAGAGTAAAGGGGCAGAATCACCTCCCTTGCCCTGCTGGCCACGCTCCTCTTGATGCAGCCCAGGACTCAGTTGGCTGTCCAGGCTGCATCTCACATCCATTCATCCCAAATAAAGGCTCTTAACAGAGATATTGAAATAAGGATTTCTATTACCCCCATCCCCTTTTTCAATCTCAGTGAGAGACAAGCATAAATGAGTCAAAACATTAATTGGGCTGAATGGCATTAGTATGATTAAAAAAGGATTAAGAGAAGATTTCTTTTAATAGCAACCACTGAAGTAATACTCAAAGCTACCTATGGCCAAAGTGGTTTGTGCTCCAGGATTTCACATCTCATCTTCCCTCTACCCTGGCTTGCACGTGTTGATGCATTGCCTGGTGCTCTTCCTGATGCTGTGTCAAGGTGGAGAGACTCAGGTGCTAACGCTCCAGCAGAGCCCTTGCAAACAAGACACGGTAGTTAGATCTCCTAACAGCAAACCTGAGTGCAGGAGTCGAGCCCTAGATTCTATGTTGCAGCTGGACATAAAGCATGGGATGCACACCTATGGTGCCCTAGAAATAATAAACACTAGCTGTAAACTGCAGTTGAGATGGAAACCACCTTGGATAATGGTGTGGTTGTCATAGATACTCTATAACCTTGGTTAACTTCTAGAGGTAGAGGCGAATGAAGTTTCCCAGAACATGTGAAATGCTGACTTAAATTCCCAAATGGACTGAACTGAGCCTTCACAGCCTAGCCAAAGCCCTCCAGCCAGATTTCAATAGTATAAACAAGCCTGGGTCACCTCCTCCCTCATTGAATTAGAGATGGTAATAGTCCTGGCAGCAGATGATTGCATGCTATCAATCATTCAAGATCTAATTTTTCTGAGTTGGCACCAGAAAGAGAGCAATCGAGACTGAAAAGGAGTCTAGGTTGCTGTTCTGCCTGTGTCACACTGCTTGTGAACAATTCAGTAACAGCTTCATGCTTCAATCAATGCAGTTGCTAAGCCGAGGAAAAGCAGGACTTTACCGAAAAACAGATGTTTTGCACATGAGCTGGCTTATTGCAGTTAATGATGCGGATAGAAAAGAAAGCAAAGCACATGCACACTCAGACACAAACAGGCATGCTCAGTGCTTTAAATACTATTTAAAAAGTGCAAATAGAAATGTTGAGATACTTTCAGAGCAAAAATTGTCCTGTTTCACAGTTACTCCATGTACCTCTAAGACTTTTTGTAATGCCAAAAAAAAAAAAAGAGCCTTTTGGCTTATTTTGTTGCTTGTAAACAGCACACATATATGTGTGTGTACATGGATGCACATATATGATGTGGGGTAACAATGATAGCACTTGAAGCCAATTTACATTAAAAGTTCCCAGAGTGATTGTGGCACACTCTTTCAAAGCTGTTTTTATCAGTGTTTTAGATGATTAACTAGGAGGAAGACGAGTTCCCAGGATCTGATTAGGAGATTTAACTGTGTTAGTATTTAGAAAATGGTTTCTTAAAATAACAAAATTGACCACATCTTTATTCATGAACTGAATTAGACACTGAGCTTTCAGTGTTGCAAAGAGCCCATGTGGTGGTGATTTTTGAATGCCTTGGTGTGTGAGTATCTGAATGGAGATGCCGCAATGAAACTGATTTTCAAGGCAACTTTTATATTGTATGAAAGTTGGTACCAGGGGTATGGTTTAGATTACATGCCCTTCTAAATTCCCAGTCACTGTTAAAGAAGCATCTACAGATTCTTACTTGGGATCTTTGGTGCCTGTGGGATCACTGACCACTTTGTCAGAGGTCAGAAATAAGAAATACAAATAAACAAAGAGTTTGCAGCTATTTCCGTTTAATACACCAGAGTCTGTCTTGGTTCTGTACAGTGATACTGAAGAGGTGAGAATTAGACACTACTTAGGAAAATGCTTATCTCTCCTCCTTCCCCTCAGTTACATTTTTTTCACTTTTCTGGCAGAAATTACAGTACTTTATTGTTATAATTGTCTCTGTTTAGTAATATGTGATGTTACTTTTCTAAGACATCAAGGGCAAGAATAGGAACTTTTAAAATCAGAACTGAAAATGTGGTCATTAAGTGTGACCAAACCCCAATGTTTCTAGCTCTCGGGAAAGTTTTATAGAGTGCACTTATTTTCAGTTTTCAATTTGTTCTTTACTGTTGTGTACTGGAAATTCAGAAAACAAGTCTGGGAAATTAAACTTCTCTGGAGCTGCTTAGCAACACAGCCCTATTTCATTGTCAGTCTTTTAGAACAGCTTTGTCTCAGCTTCAGCAAAACTTGATCAAATGTGAGATGCTTCAGAAAAAATGTTCAAGGAAGCAGTGTTTACTGATGAAACATTGTTTAGTCGGAAATTTGCAAAGCCACTTTAGTTACAGTCATATATCTCTCTCACACAGATTTTTTTTCTTTATACATGTATTCACGTAGACCTCGTGTTAAATAGATGTTATCAAGTATTTACTTAAAAAATAGCACAATAAGTTTTAACCTGTTTGACCAAAGGGCCTTTTCCTCCTTTCTGATGCTGCCAAAAGGATTTATATAGGAGCTAAAATGCATGTGGTCAAGCCTGGAATGTTGCTGTAATCGAAAGTTCTTGCTGCTGAAAACCAGCTGCTCGTCAGTTTAAGGGAATCTCTTGAGAGCTATTCCTTGCTCACCAGTAACATGACTGAACCTCTGAAACAGTAACTCACTAGAAAGTTACTTCTTCATATAGCTCTTCCTCCCTCTCTGGCACAGGCCACTCCTGTAATTTTGAGAAGTGCAAATTCAGCTCTGAACGTGATGGGCTGAGCTAAAGTACTCCAGAGCAACTTTACCTTCAACTCTGCGAAAGTCTGATTCCTTAGCTCTGCCTGCATCACTGAGATGCCCACCTCTGAAGCAGAATTTTGTGCTGGTTTGGACATTTCCACTTCAGCTCCCAAAGCAAGGTCAGAAGTGAACATCAGGACAGAATTGATAAAAGAAGGAATACAGTTATTTTTCACCACCCAGCTCTGCAAGCTCCATATAAGACATCAACAAAGCTTCTGGGAATGTTGTGCGTATGCAAATCTTATTTTTTCTTATGCTTTTCTTCCTGTACTTGTCACAACATTTCAAGCTATCAAGTATCAGTTCATCAAGTGGAGGCTAGGATCTCCATGTAGTCCCCTAGATCAGCAGGATCTGAAGCCACTGTTTTTCTGATGATCATTAGTGCAATGCCCACGAAAAGAACCTTGTTGTGCTTACACTGGACAAGAGTTCAAGCACAGCTATGTTGACAGACAGCTAAAGAAATTATGGCTCAGTAGAAAAAATGAGATCTGCAAGCCCAGAACCTTAATCAGGTGATTAATTAGCAACTGAGTCATTGTGACTATATGTCTAAAAGTGTATTAGATCTTAGGTGGGTAACATGAAAGACTTCAGTATTTTTCCTGGTGGTCACTTCTGCGTGCTCCCAGTGAAATTCCTCTGGGTAGCCCTCAGAGAAACCTGAGTTCACCAAGTGAAGTGCTAGGTGTTGAAAAACAATTGGGACTTAATTTCCAAGTGAGATGCTGGCCCTCAGGCAGAAAACTGTGAGAAGACAAATGATAAATGTCCAAGTACTGCATCCTGATAGAAAGATGAGGCAGGTACTTCTGAGAACAGATCTTCCAAAGAGCTAAACCCTGATACAAATGAGCAGCTTAAACTATGGAGCCAGCCCAGAAAACTAGAGTGGGACAGTTTACTGAGTTCTGGGTTTCTTGGGGGTATCCTGGTGGTTTGTTGATTTTTTTTTTTGCCTGTGATATTCACTGCAGGGGAGGGGTCACCAGGTCAGTTGTATTGGTGGCATATTAAAAAACTATCAGACAATATAATGATTGATAATAGCATGGTAGTTATGTCCCTGAGATAAAGGTAACCAGATATCTGGCAATGGAGCTTGAACAAACAGTCTGACTTGAAAGATCAAGTGGTCTTTAGAGGGTTACAGTTGTGAATGCTGAATGCTTCCAGTTGTGACACCACTGCTAATGCCCATGGGCCCATGCAGGGCAGCAGGGACACAGAGCAGCATTGCCTCAGTACCATCACATCTCTGGGCTCACATGGAAGCCTGGCATGGCAGTCTTGGCTGCTGCCCCTTGCCTTGTAAAGCAGCACAACGCCGGCTCCAGCCACAGCAGCTCTGGGAGCTCAGTGAGGCTCCGACACAATTTGTTCCTGAAAATAAACACTAGGCTATTGTAAGGGGTGCACTTGTGTGGTACACAGCATTTGTGAGGTCCTAAAATGAGGATGGAGTGGGGGAGAGGGGTGGCTGATTGTCATGGGTTTAAGGAGCTGACACAATGAAGCTCTCAAATGAATTGGAGAAAAACAGGATTACATTTGGAGAGAGAGTTACAGACAGGAATTACAAGGCAGATACAAAATCCATAAACAAATCCTCTCAAGTTTTTCCCAACCCAAAACTAAATCTACAATCCCCAGTGCTCCAATCCTGCCCCCCCCCACACCGCCACGCCTCTACCATCCAAGAGACCTAAACACAACCTCTGGAGGCCCAAAACCAGGCCTGCTCCTTACATGTTTGTCCCAACAAAGCAGCTCCAGCCAGACATAAGGCTGGAGGGGGAGGAAAGAAGAACGAGCTGGCCTGGCCCTGAGTTTATGAAGAGATAGCAGAACTATGGGATTGAATAACAATCTTCTAGTCCCTAGAGGATTTTTTTAACCCTCTAGCAGCCAACCTGGGTCACTGATGTATAGGCAGATCTCAGAGTCAGAGAGTGAAGACTTATAGGCACTTTGAATTTCAGTCACAGGGTCCCTATTGGCAGATGGGTCTACTAGAGGAAGTTATGGGTTTCCCATCTTTGAGGACTAAAACATTGTGGAATAGCCAAAAATAATTGGTTCTGGTACCTTCAAGTTTTAGAGTTTGTTCACCACCAGCCAGCACTCTATGATTCAGCTAGATTGAATCCTCTCTGTGATTTGGATTCAGAGAGACCAGGGGAGAAAAATTTACTCTATGTCTATATTAACCTGAAAGCCAACTTCATTACTGCCTATTCCTGGTCACTGCCTTGTCCATGTAGCCCTTAAACACCTGTATTTCTCTGTTTGCTAGCATCTCCTGTATGCAGCCAGCAAATGGCTAGATAACCTTGTCCATGCACTTCTGCACTCTCCAAAAAAAACTTCAGACCAGACACACTTCAGAAAAAAGTGTTTGCCAGAGATACACTTATGGTCCTAAAGTACAGCAATCCCCTACGTACCCATCATCTCCCCCAAGGATATCTCGTACTAACTTTCAACATTCTCTTCACATGCTTTCCTTCACATATTGTTATACAGGCTAAATTTGCTTAGCACAACACAACAGCCTCTCTCATGCAAGCCTACTCGTTCTTAGCTCATGAATTTTACCATAAGTCCCATGAACATTCTGTGAACCTCCAGCTCCTGGATTCCTGGGAACAATAAAAATCTCAACGTGCTTTTTAGGTTTTATAGCTATAGAAAAAACCAGACATAAATATGATCTAAAAAGCCCCCAAACCAGAAGGCAAATAAAAATAATTCCAGAAACATTAGTGTTATGTTGATAAATCCAGTGATTCTCTTTTTTTAAGCCGCCTTCTTCAGGGGAAGTCATGTATGGATTTGGAATGCTGGAGTTGGCCACACTTGTGAGAAATACGTAGTTCTCCACACCCAGGTCTCATAGAACTCTTTCCTGCTAAACCTCACACAGGCCCTTCATAGCACTCCTAGTCACTCGTTACCTTGAGATCTGCTGTAGTCTTAAGATATATGGGGGTGAAAATTGGTCTATTTTAATACTGCTTGCCTAAGACACAGCTTCAGTCGTTAAAAGAGCAGGGTGAGAAGTGAAGGCCCTAAGGTGGATGAGAAAGGGAGGCACTAGAGAGCTCCAAAGGCCACTTGCAGTGTCTGCTGTTTCTTTGGCTTGTTGAGGTGCATGAGATGCCAGAACAAACAGCCTCTTCTCCCTCATGCTTAACTGCTGAAACAATGTGTCCTGCCTTGGAGGAGCTGCCCACACAAGCTGGTTTCCAAAACTCAATACTGAATGTGTTTCACCCTGTCCCAGTGCACATAGTAGGCATTCAGCTCAGGATTTACTAGCAAAAGTCATGCTTAGTGAGATAGGGCTTAGTGAGGAGATCTTTCTTGTGACAGTGGTCTGCTGACCCTGATCTGAGCCATGGTGGCCCTACTCAGTGCTGGGCCGTGCAGCTTGCAATGCATGCACGTGCTTCATGTGCCTTCACAGAGCGCAGCCCTCCCCCACCTCTTTCTCTGACTGGTTTTGTTCCAAGTGGTGCCCTTGGTTTGGAGTTGGGTTTGCTTCCCTTGCTGGGCTGGTTTCTCTTGGTGTGCCTAGGGGCAAGAAGTGGAGCCAAGGGGGCCTGGACCACTGCGCCTCAGGTATCTTTGGCATCACCTCTCTCCCCACTAGATTGTGATGTTGGGGTGCTGCCTAAATCCCATGGTCTGTTGGTCTCTCAGACATGAATAAATGTGGACAAGGAGATGATGTTTTTAGGATGAAGTCTCTGCTCTCTTGATCTTACCTCCCTTTTGACTGCTGAGAGAGAAAACATGGCCTGTTCTATGCCTTATTCTAAATGGCTACAGCCAGATCAGATGTATCTCCACCATACCAGATTTGTCCATGACTGATTTAAAAGAGCTACTGAGCAGAGACACACGGGAAAACCTCGGCATAATTTCCTTGATTTGTATGTCTAATTGGAAGATTGCTCTGGAGCCTCTTATACTAGCCAGTGAAGCAAAGAGTGACAGCACTAATCTGACCTGAGAAGCATTTCAAAATTTTGTGGCTGTATGGTCCTCTGCTGTTCTCACTCAAGCCTGTGATAACTGGAGAGTCTGGCCATGGTCTTCTACTGCAGCTGGAGAGGCAAGGGTGATGTGAATGAAAACTCACTTCTGAAGAATAATTTCTCCAAATTCAAAAGGGCACTCAGTATTTTTTCTAAGGTCATGGGTGTTTTGCAAGAGTTATAAGTGATGGCAGTGACATACTTTGCAGTCATGTCTTCTGGGAGTCAGTGGGGAGTTTTGGCTGAGTGAATTGGCACTGAAGTTATGGACCTGACCCAGAGCAACTAATGAGTCTGTGGGTGAGACTGCCCTCTAGTGAGATCTGAACTTCATGAGTAATCCACTTGGGATCGAGTGCAGAAAACAAAACAACTCCCACTAGGACATCTTGTGCCCTGGGAGACTTCCCATACTGGCTCCAGCAGAGACTTACTAAGGGTGAAGAGAACGAAGAGACAGGACTGAAGTTCACCAGAGGTATGATCTTTCAGACACCATGTCCCTTCTTGTTCCCTCTCCTTTATCCCAAATCCAACCATGGTCTTTGCATGATCTTAAATGGCAAAACTCTTCTTTTTTAACATCCTTGACACTAGAGCAAAACTGAGAAACATATAGGGATTGGGGCAAGGGACTGGCACTAGATCTGGAATGGAAAATATTTTCTAAGCTTGTAAGAATTTCCAAAGCACTGGGAAAAACTTTTTGTCTTGACAGAAGACAGTCAAAATCTGAAACATATTGTGAACTGAAAATCTGGAAGACAGCATAAAGGTTGAGGTCAAGTGCAGCACTTTGTTTAGATAATTTTCAAATGTTTTAGTTCTGGATATTTATAAAGGCTTTCCAGCCACTACAATTAGCTTAAATTTGGAAATTAAAAGCTACTTTGAAAAGCAGGCATTTGAGCAATTTGGAGGAGGGAGAAACTTCAAGCTGGAACCTTTGCCTTATGAAACCCTGAGAAAAAAATTACCTGACTCTCCCTGCCCAACAGCTGTGTCAGTAACAGGATGGTGTGCAGCCCTCTGCTTCCAAAAAATTCACCTTGATGCAATGCAGCTTGTCAAAAGATTTTTCTTTTACTGCTCCAGTCTGTCTCTAGGACTTTCTTCCCTGCTCATGGAAGTGTCTGTGTTGTCTGATAAATACTGAGCAGAACCATATGGGAGTTAGATTGCATTATGCAATAAGGGAGGATGGGTTAGCATCTATTCTTCAGCTTGTGAAAGTTTTTCTTTTGGGCCAGATCTCAAGGGGCAGGGTTAAATTACATTGCATTTCACTTCTGATTGACATTGGATGCTTAAAATTTACTGCCAATGCAGACACAGATTTTTTTCTGCTGAAGAAGGTCTTATATTCCCCAGCATTTTTAGATCAACATAGGCCTGCCGATGCCAATTCTTGCTTTACAAGCAACTACTAGATCCTAAGGCTGAATTTACAGTATTATTTCCTTGTAAATGTCAGATGTAATTTTAGGAGAATGCTCAGATATATCCGATACTGATCAACTCACCATTTTCATTAGGATGTAGTCAAATCAAATACAGCTGAGATCCTTCCCCATACCCTTGGGGATGCCTATTGACAAGGTTTGGAGTGAAGCTTTGGAAATAATAGACATGAAATAATATAAATCCTGTATTAAAATTTTATAAGCTTCATTATATAGTGATATTTCAATTACTCTGTGGGATATTTGGATGAACCCAGAGGAAAAAGGCAGATGCAGGACTGGCTTTGGCAGCTTGTTGCTCTGCTTTAGTTCTGGATTTTGACTTTTGATTAGACATAAGAAATCCCTTCAGCTAAGGGGCATCACTGGAGCAATTTTCATTGGAAATTAAGAACTTAAGGCACTTGCAATGATCCCTGATTCCAGTTAATTCCAGTAAATTTTGAGACTCTCTGCCACATCTCCGGTCACTCCCACAGAACAAGCCAAAAAATTACCTTCTGATATGCAGGGAAGAAACTGCAATCTCGTGTCAACCTGCCAAAACTCCTTATCCAGTGTCTAATGCCTCCAAATGGGATCCAAATCAGTATTAACTATTAGGAAAATTATGAGCCTTAAACCTATGAGCCTTTTTCTTTGTCCTAGTGGGCTACCTCCAGTAGTGCTGTGATTAAAGCAATCTGCAGAATAGATATGCCCAGAGTCAATACCAGATTGGAAGTCAGTACCAGAAAAGGACTGGTGTCTTGTAGGAAACAATGTTTATCCAAATCCTACTTAAATTCACATCAAAATGGAATATGCTTGATGACTTCAGAGGAGCCTAGATTGAATGATGATAGTCTCATATACATCTGAAAATTAGTTTATATTTTTAAATTCAGCCTTTCCTATAAGTAATAAAATATGTCTTCATAAACCTAATTCCCATATACATGGCAGGTTTCAAGCAGTAGTCAGATTCAATGCTTTCCCTGCCATAGAAGCACATTTCTGGGGAAACTAAGGCACCAAGGCAGTGATATGCCTTACTGTAGGCAGCTGTGAAATCTGAGCAGGTCTCTGGAACTGAGGGTCCTGCTCACACTTTTTGTATTCATATTCCTCATATTGCTCTTTACAACAGATGCACATTTGAAAATGTGGAAGGACTTTATAGTATTTGTTGTTCTCTAACCCTTTTTCTGGACTACAATTGTAAGTATTACAGAAATGAATCAAGCTAGGGCCTCATAAGAAAATGGCATGGATAGACCCTGCATTCATTTGTGAGAAACCTTAGCAGATCTACAAAACAGACACAGTGGTATCATTGCCTACAGCAGTAAGAAGCTGTTTTTCTTGTGCAGGCTTTTATTCAAAGTAGTTGACCTTTAATCTCATGTCTTCTGTCTTTTAGGAAGGACCATACTAAATCCTCATCCCTCTTCACTTATAAGAGCTGTGCTTACAGCTATTCAGTCTCAAATCGTATGAAGCTGTCTCCAAAAACACATTTTCGGACCTACCTTTTACTAAAGAGAACAATAAGGCTTAATATAGTGCTTGGAGTGATACAGAGTTAGAGGCAGATCGGAGATTAGTACATTGTTTCTGCCATGGAGGATTTCTTACAAGGACATTAATAGAAAAGGCTTTAGCTAACTGTATTGTCTGCAGGCTTGTTTTGTTTTACCAAAGTGATATGCAAGTCCCTGAGTGTCAAAGGGGAGCAAAGTTCAGCTTCCCATTTTCCACTACTGCTAAATAAGGAGTCTTGAAAAGTCTTGAGCTTGCCTTAAAATGTATTTCACAACAGTGGAGACATGAGTGTTGTGTTCCTTGCAACTGATTTCTGAGCCTTTAGAGGTAACCTGTGAGTTACGTTTCTAAGAATGGGGGCGAAAAGTCTGAAGTGGAGGCAGAATGCTGGATGAGGTTCATACATTAATCCTGAGATTTCACAATCTGGACTTTTCAAAAAATCACCAAATTTTGCAATATCCACAGTCAGATTGTGAGAGATGGTGGTTCTTCAGCTCTGAAAGGACTTTTTTCAGTTTCATCTTCATTGGCTCTTAGTTCTGGTATTTTCCTTCCTTCCCACATGTGTCCTTGTTTTTCAGGGTCATGTATATACTGTATATATTATACTTCATGAAATCTGCTTTTTCAAGGCATACCACTCTTCCCTACCCCTTTTTTCTGCAGCTCTTACAAGAGGCATGGTAGCTTTCTCTGCAGCTCTTCTTTCCCACCTCTTCCCATACAGCTTTGGAGGAAAGCAGTTACTTACTCCTCCCATCTGCTATTAATTGTCTCTTTCTCATGCTCTGTAGCTCTTTCGTTACACCTCGTGTACCCTTGCTTCAGAGACAAACTTTAAGTAGAACTTGCAGTGCGCTAAAGCCATCTCTTGCCAGCTAAATCCTCCTCAAACATCACCATTTGTGCTGTTCTGCATCTTGCTCCTTCCATGCCAAGGTTTGGTTCAGAAAATCCCCCAGATGAATTAAAAATATTGTTTTGCATTTGTTGGGATCTCTGCCCAGTGCTGCTTGGAGTGCAAAAGCTGGTTTTGGTGGTAGTTGGATCAAGATATCTCAGAGCAATCTCATGCCTGGGTATTGGCTCTTTGAAGACTATTGTCTCTCACACTCACACACAAAATCTCTCTCTTCTTTAAACAGGAAACTCCACTCAGCATGTGGTGAGTAACCAAATATCAGCAAGGATCTTCTTGCATGAAAAAAAAAATCTGTTAAAAAAAATAAAGAAAAAAGAAGAAATTGAAGAAGAAGAAAAAAAATTCTGTGTTAAAATAAACTCTTGGGTGTAAATAGGTCAGCACAATTGAGAAAACTGTCCGGGATTTATTAGTTACTGATTCAGTTGGAAGAAATGAAGTTTCATGGCACCTAGAGGTCTTTTAGAAGTTTCAAAGAAGTTAAGAAACCCCAGCAGATATTCTGTGGACATGGGATTCAGGCCTGTGATGTAAACAGGCCTAATTATATGTTAAAATAGGTTGGAGCTGTGCAAGTGGTTTGCCTTTGGCACTGGAAACACCACAGGTGTAAGTTCAGGACTGATTCATTACCTTTAAGGCCATAGGGATTTTTATTGTCTGGGTGAGCACTCTGTCTAGCATCCATCTGGGATACCCTATGATTCATTTTGAAGTCTGAGTTGTGGGGAAAACAACGTATTTTAAAAAGGAAAGATAGTGTATACTGATTCAAAGTGTTTGAGAGACAGAAGACCCACCAAGTCCTTTGGTTAGATTAGCCAAGGGTTAAATACCTCTAGTTGCCTGAACATGGATCATTCTTCTCACTGCTCCTCATGATTGACCTCTGCCCCCATGGCATGGAAGTGGGTTTTCTGTACCTGTCTCTCCTCAGCCTCACTTGCTGTATCACCAGCTGTGTGATTGCAACATGAATGCTGCTTTTGTATTAGAGGTGGTCAGAACAGAATGAAAGCTTTGGACAGCCATGATGCTTCCTGCTCACTCAGAGCCCAGCCTGAGGTGATGGGAAACTGAGCCTGATACCTCCCACTGGGTAAGGACCACAAAAACCAAAGCTTGATTATGCAGTCTCCTGAAATGCGCAATTTTACAGAGGGAACAATTTACCCATGTAGTTATTTGCATATCATCCCTTCATGTTTGAGGAAAAACTGCTAGAAAGAATTTTGATGTGAAATATGAGCTCTTTACCCTGCGATTTGAAAGGGTCTGGTGATTGTATTTTACTTCATCTTGGCTGAGGCAGATGCTTACCATGGCTCGTTAAGAGCTCTGCACAACAAAAAGAAGTTGAACATAGACATCAAGGTTTGGCCCATGGATCTTACTGAAGAGAAGGTATTTCCTGGATGAGGAGTAGCAAAAGCCATGTAGTTCATACAAACTCCCAGCAAGAACATACGATGTTGCTGTTTGCAGAAAATCATTGCCATATGGTACAATGGTGGTAGGTGTATGCGAGTCCACAGGGTGCAATATAATGGATGAACAGCGTCGGTCTGCGGCACATCGAAAAGTCAAGGTGATGGCAAGCAGGGATCTTGCTTCCTACTCGTTGGTCATGCTCCATTCTGCCTTTGTGCTGGGTTCTGTGCAATGGGGAATGCGTTATGGAAATAGTCATGCCACCCAGGGCTTCAGGCTTCCACCTTGAACCTAGCAGAGGAGAGTAATACCAAGGACAATTAAATCTCAGTTGGTCTTCTGCTGTGCTCAGCGTGAAGGAGATTTCTCTGGGTTTGTTAACACAGCTCTGATTCATAACCTTGAATGGAAGGAGGCCAACAAGCACAGCATGCTATTCCTCTGAGTGAGCTGTTCCAGATAAATAGAAGCAAAAATTGCAGCACACTCCCTCCCAAACTGCTAGAGAGGTGCTCTGAAAGTTTCATTAAAATGTACCATTTTAATGCCTTTTTTGGTAAAGAATGGGTCACTCACATTGCCAAGGAAGTTAGCATGTTACTATGGTATTTCACCTAATTGTGGCTTCTGTTGTCTGAGTGGAAAATAGTCTCTGTGCCCTGTGAAAAGATTGTATAATGTAAAAAAAACAAAACAAACCAAACAAACCCAAAACATGCCAGCCTTTGAGGATGGCATGGGACAAAATAAATTGCTTTTCAAGAAAGCCCCGAAAGAGAGTCATGTCCTTTCTGGAACAGAAGCTAATCTGGGAGCTTGGGATCACATCCTTTTCTCAACCCAGCAAAACAAGCTCTTGAACTTGAGATGGTGGTAGAAAAATCTGCATTTCTCACATGCAGACATTTTTTTCTGCATATGAACTTTCCAGGACAAAGGCCATTATCTTTCTAGATTTGCTAGTCTTTCATGATTGATTGACTAACAACTTAGGCAAATTCATTTGTGTGTGAACTACCTCTTGTGTGGGGTAATGTGCTCTTTGCACCTGCAGAGTTGTGTAAGTGACAGACCTTTGATGGGGTCACTGGAGCTGCTCTTCTTCAGAGGATAAAAACCACAAAGGTGACTGTCAGCAGGGCAGAATGTATGACCATAATATACTGTTGTAGGAATGTTCACAAACTAGAGCTATTTCTTAAACTTTACTAATAAAATGCAGGATTTGCAAAAGGTCTTAAAGGATCTTTTATGACTGGGAAACACTGATCTTGGTGAACTGGAGGAGACCACACAGACTAATTTACTGAGAAAGCTGCTGATTAAATGATTAAAAGAGATTTAGTGTCCTGGCTTTTAGAATTCCTCTAAAATAAAAGCTATTTTTCCAGTTGCAGATGAATCTCGACCAGCTCTCAGAAATACAGAAAATCAGAATTTGCTTCATCTTCCAAGTATAAGTTTTGCACAACAATTGAATTCCACTGATATGGAAGGGATTTGGTGAGAGTTTTTAATGTTCCATATGGCTTTAGGATTTGAAGAATTTCCATCTAATGAAGTATTGTCTTCTGGACTTTTCCTTTTCTGCTTTATACTTAGCGGGTGGCATTACAACACTAGCAGCTTGGGGCAGTTTAAATTTCATATTAGGACTGTAGGATCTGAACTGAAATCCCAAAGGGGACTTTTATCCCTTTTCTTTTCGGCATGTGTCAAAGGAAACAGTCCTCTGAAGGTCAAGAACAAGTGCTGTCCCTAAATATAGAATTCCTTTGGTTATCACAAAAGCAGTGTTCACCACAGGAAGGGACTGGACTTCTGAGAAGAGTGTTTTGATTTCTTAAAGTTTATTTTGCAGAAGGATCGTGGACAGAGTCTTGGAGACTGGTAAGAATCAGTAAGATATTATCAGTCCACAGCAAGGTTTTATGTTCCAAGACTCCTGGCATGTAACCTGGGTCCTTGTTTTCCATGCTACTGATTCTTATATTACGTTAAATAAAAACAAGGATAAAGAAGATTTTTAATAACTGTGCTCTCCATTGCAGACATAAAGCAGATCATGCAGTTTGGCATAAAAGGGGCAAGCATACCTTGTATAATTTATTTGAGAAGAACTTGACTGAAAGTAACCTTATCTCAGCATTCTCATCAGGAATATTACACCAGTGTAGCAGCACCTCTTTTTTATTATTACAAACATAAAGAGCCAATGCATGTGGAATGGCCACCTCATAAATGTGCTGTAATCCTTGTCATGAGAATTTTTTAAAGGCTCTTGGTGGGAGCTGGTCACAGTTTTCTTTCTCACTTTTTTTTTTTTTTAAACCCAAAGGTTGATGTATGAAAATGAAAATATTAGGGTACTGGTGTTAATTTTTTTTTTCAATATTTTATAAGGTTTGATCTTTTAGAACTCCTCAGTTAACACTATCTAGAAATAAGGTAGCTTGACAATTTTGTTTTCCTTAGGGATCCTGCTTTTCTCTCACATTTTTCATCCTCTTCTCCATCCCCTCCTGCTCTTTTCTTCTTTGATAAACATAGAAAGTGTGAGCTAGGTAAGTGAACAGTGACGTGGCTTCAGAACTGGCTGAATGTCAGCGTTAAGAGGGTTGTGATCAACAGTATGGTGTCCAGTTGGAGGCCAGTGGCTAGTGGTGCTCCTCAGGGGTCAGTATTAGGTCCACTCTTGTTCAACATAGTCTTCAGCAACCTGGGATCAGCAAATCTCAGTGAGTTTGCTGATGATACAAAATTGGGAGAAGTGACTGACACGTCAAAAATCTGTGCTGCAATTCAGCAAGACCTTGATAAACTGGAGAGCTGGGCACATGTGTAACTCTTGAAGTTCAACAAGGCCAAATGTAGAATTCTGCACCTTGGGCAGAATAACTCCACACATTAGTAAATGTCAAGGGTTGACCTGCTGGAAAGCAGCTCTGCGGACAACCTGGAAGTGCTAATGGACCACAAATTCACGAAAAGCCAGAAATGTGCCCTTTTGGCCAAGAAGGCCAGTGGTGTCCTGGGGAGCATTAAGGAGAATGTGTTCAGCAGGTTGAGGGAGGTTCTCCTCCCCCTCTACTCTGCCCTGGTGAGGCCACACCTGGAGTATTGTGTCCAATTCTCAGCTCGCCAGTTCAAGAGGGACAGCTGAACTACTGGAAAAAGTCCAATGGAATGTCACAAAGATGGTTATGGGACTGGAGCATCTCTTACAAGGAGAGGCTGAGACCTGGGACTCTTTAGCATGGAAAAAACAAGATTGAGAGGAGATCTTACCAATGCACATAAATATGTAAAGGGTAGAAGTCATGAGGATGAGGCTAGGCTCTTTTTAGTGGTGCCTAGTGATGGGAAAAGGGACAGCAGATACAAACTAGAGCACAGGAAGTTTCACTTGAAATTCAGGAAAACATTCTGTGCTTTGAGGCCGACAAAGCATTGGACCAGGTTGCCCATAGAATCTGTGAAATCTTCTCTGGAGGCTTTCAAAACCCACCTGGATGCATTTCTGTGCAACCTGATCTAGACATACCTGCTTTAGCAGATGGTTACACTAGATGTTCTCTAGAGATCCCCTCCAACCCCTACCACTGTATGAGTTTTTTGGTTTGGTTTTTTTTTTGTGTGTGTGTTTTTGTTTTTTTGTTTGTTTGTGTTTTTTACATGATTCTGTGATTCTGTAAGATACAGAGAGAGAGTAATTACAGCAGAGAAGCCAGGGTCCAGGTCCCTCCTCTGCTCTGCACCTTCCAAGAGAGCTATGGTGCCTTGGCCAAGGTTCCCAGCATGTGTCAGGTAACTTGCAGTCTTCCTATGGCCACCATATGGCAGATACCCATGCTTCTACGATTCTGTGATTCTATGTGACAAATGCTTCTTCCTGGTGCTGGGTCAGGCAGCTAAGGGACAGATGTGTGTATGCATCTTTCAGGCTCCTGATGCTTTCTAGCCATCATACTTGGACCTCACTGTCCTGGACATGAAAAGGGATGTAAAATGTTTCCTTGTCTCAAAGCAGTATTTGAAGGGACAATCAATAAAAACTGGGAGGTAGTGAGATGCTACACTGAGAGGGTCATAGAGCAGCTATGACAGCTACCTGTTGTTAAGATGGGGAAAATGCTGTGCTGCAGTTACTTAGAAGCCCTGAATTGAGATGGTTTTTGTCAGTTCTCTGGGAGGTCCTGCAGGCTGAGTCTATCAGATCCTCATGTTCCTTTATGAAACACAGATGCTGATGCTTGGAACATTTGTCTCCACCAATTACTGATATATAGGTGCCATATGGCTAGTCTTGAATGGAACAACTGGACTGCAGCAAGTAGAGGTTGAGGTGAGTCTTTCAGAGCAGGTTTAGCTAGACAGAAGCCAGATGACAATGGGAGGTTGCCAAGTGGCAGAGGTCCTCCTTTCCTTCCTCCCATGCCTGGGATGAAGTGCAAATATGTTAGGATTTTCTTCCCAAGCCAAAGTGTCCACATTTGTCAACAGCTTTGTTTTGTCGAAGATGTTAAACATTGAGTGGCACAGCTCAAAAAGTAGTGTAGCCGAGCTACAGCACAACAGTACAACACAGTGTGGGTGATGTAGTCAGGCCACCAAAGAAATTCTGCACAAGCAGGTACAGGCAGGTGGGAATTGAAAATTCAGCTCAGAATTCATCTGGGTGTGGAGAAGAAGCCTGACTGCAAGTGAAATATTCTGTTTAGATGAAAATCCTGTACTGTCAATCTTCATCTATGCTTATGAGGACCACTTGCAAGACACTGTAGGGATGAACCTGCTTTAGACCTTTCCTTTGCTGTGGTGAAACCCAGAGTAAGCCTCCTCTTGCGCTGAACACTGTGCTAAGACACCGACAAGCAGATTCCAGTTTGTGTGCCTCTCAACGGGCTCTCCTTTCACATCTCCTAAAAGTCCCATTAAACCTTCGAAGTGTTGAAATCAACTTAAGGAAGTTAATCCATTGTTTGAAAAGTCATTGAGACTGTCAACTTGATGTTCTGTGTAGTTATTCAAGTTCTACAGCCCTGAAAAATGGAGCTCACAAGAGAATTGGCAGCTGACCCTGAACTTCAAATGTCATTGCTGTTATACTGTAATATGAATTCTTGTCTGCTTTACAAACTTGAGTCATTCACTAAAGACCCTGCTGTGGGCTGGAGTGTTCAGATATATTAGTGACGAATTGTACTTGTTCTGTGAAAACCCAGAGCTCAATGTTTGCGAGGTCTCAACAGCTGTCATAATTTCCCCAGGATACATTAAAAAATATTCTCTGGAGTTGCTGAGAATCACAGATGTTTGTTCTGAAGAATAGGGTTGGTGGTCCAGCACCATATGTAAGAATGCCTGGGTGGAATTCTACATGGGGGTCAGTTTCAGTGGTGTTAAATCTTTGAAGGAAACATTTTCCATACCGTTGCCCATCAGCAAAAAAACTGATTTTTGATGCCTCAGTCCCTACTGTAGAGAAAGGCAACAGGAGGCGGAAAAAAGGTTTTGTTGTCTTTCCTGGTAGTTCACTTTGCAGTCTTCAAGATGCATCTGCTTACAGGGAGTGGGAGACATTCAGAAAGAACATCTGTGAATATCCCATGTCATTACACTTCCAAAGCCAATGGCAAAGGCCTTGGCAAGACCCACAGTTTTCAAACATGAGCCTTTTCTGCAAGTGTTTAGACAGATGGTTTGCTACTGTATGGAGCATCTTCGGGGAATTTACTCCTATTCTCAACGTTGCAATTACTGTAGGCTCAGGACTGCCTGTCTCCTGCTGAGTTTCTGAACAGTGTTTGTTTTTGCTTGATGAAATTATGTCTTAGATTTTTTAGTGATTATACTGTATTGTGTTCTGCCAGGCTTTGAAATGAGATCAAATTGCTTTCCCCTTAGCATTTACTTGCAAAACATATGTCGGCCAAATCTTGAAGTTCCTACTTGTGTACCAGTCACCTACTGAAAGTCAATGGGACCTTTGCCTGAGTAAGCACTGCGTGAAAACCAAGTAAGAATGTGGGGGGGATTTCTTGGCTGTGCAATAACAGCTTGCAGCAGCAAATGATTTATTTTCTCTGAAAGATGTAAATAGATACGTTAGTGTTGCCTTTGATGAGAAACTTTTAAACCAAGAGTTGGCCAGCCCATGGTGAAAGTGGGCACTAGAGCTGAACAAAACCTGTTTTCCAGTTTGCCAAAATGTGCGTGTGTGTGCATATATACATATACATGCATACATACACACATATATATGTGTGTGTGTATATATATATATATATATATATATATATATATATAGAGAGAGAGAGAGAGAGAGAGAGAGAGAGAGAGAGAGAGAGAGACAGGATAGAGAGAGAGAAAGTTGATTTCAGTCTGATTTAAGCCAAAACCCAAATTCAGAGATATTTTCAGTGATCTGGAGAATCTGTTCACCACAATTGACAGCTTCTGTTATTTTTGCTAGCAACCTAACTGTGAAATTGGTGCAAGAATGCATTTCACTGAGCAGCTGGAAATCTCTGGCTCCCAATGTATCAGGAGTACCTGTTAAAGTCTTTAAACCAGAAGTATTTTGTACAAAGCATATTGTGATCAGTTAATCAATGTTTTAAAATTAAGTCTTTGTAATAGAAACTTCCATTAATCTGTAACATACACAGTCCAGATCACATCCCAACTCTTTTATTTGTTACATACCTCAAAATTGAATATGAATTCTGAAATTCTGGTCTTTTGTGAGGGTGTGTGGCCCCTTGGATTTCACAATCAAATAACATTGAAGGAGCTGCTGTAGAACCATGTTTCTATCAGAACCTCTTCTTTTCATAACCAGGAAGACTTGACCACACAGAAAGGGTGAAATTCATTGCTGTCAAAATAAATAGCACAAGACTATTTAGATCTTTGAAAAACAAACTTGGTGGTCTTTGCCCTGGTCTGTCAAGGGGAAAGAATAGTACATTTTCTTTCCTAATGCAAATATTTAGTAGATCTCTGCACACTGCAGTCACTGTCCTACTGTCTCTGTTAATTAAAGCAAATGGGACTGATTCTTTGTTCACGTACTACATACAACTGCTGTGATGTCAGTGAAGTTGACATCGGTATTAAGCAGGTGTGTTAAAGGGCTCAAATCTAGATGCTAGTAAACACCTAGAAGATGCTGGATGCTTTTAAACAGACCAGCCAGTCTCACCTCCGTGCCTGGCAAGATCATGGAGCAGATCCTCCTGAAGGCTCTGCTAAGGCAAATGGAAAACAAAGCAGAGGTGATTGGTGGTTACCAGCATGGCTTCACAAAGGGCAAATCTTGCCTGACAAATTTGGTGGCTTTTTATGAAGAAGTCACAGCGACAGTGGACAAGGGAAGGGCAATTGATGTCATCTACCTGGACCTGAGTAAGGCATTTGACTCTGTCCCACATGACATCCTGGTCACCAAACTGGAAAAACATGGACTTGATGGGTGGAGCACTGCTGGATAAGGAATTGGCTGGATGGTTGCATGCAGAGATTGGTGATCAAAGGCACAATATCCATCTGGAGACCAGTGACAAGTGGTGTCCCTCAGGGGTCAGTGCTGGGACCAGTGCTGTTTAACATCTTTGTCAGTGACATGGACAGAGGAATCGAGTGCACCCTCAGCAAGTTTGCAGATGACACCAAGCTGTGTGGCACAGTCAACTTGCTAGAGGGCAGGGATGCCTGTCCAGAGGGACCTGGACAGGCTGGAGAGGTGGGCCCAGGCCAACCTCATGAAATTCAACAAGGCCAAGTGTAAGGTCCTGCACCTGGGTAGGCACAATCCCAAGCACAAATCCAGGCTGGGTGGTGAATGGCTGGAGAGCAGCCCTGAGGAAAAGGACCTGGGGGTCTGGGTTGATGAAAAGCTCAACATGAGCCTACAGTGTGCATGTGCAGCCCAGACAGCAACCATGTCCTGGGCTGCATCTAAAGAAGCATGGCCAGCAGGGCAAGGGAGGCAATTCTCGCCCTTTGCTCTCATCAGTTCTGGAGCTCCCAGCACAGGAAGGACATGGAACTGTTGGAGCATGTCCAGAGGAGGGCCACAAAGATGCTCAGAGGGCTGGAGCAGCTCTCCTATGAGGACAGGCTATGAGAGTTGGGGCTCTTCAGCCTGGAGAAGAGAAGGCTTCGAGGAGACTTTGTAGTGGCTTTCCATTGTCTGAAGGGGGCCTACAGGAAGGCTGGGGAGGGATTATTTACAAGGTCTTGTAATGACAGGACGAGGAGCAATGGGTTTAAACTGGCCGAGGGGAGATTCAAACTAGATGTTAGGAAGAAGTTCTTTCCAGTGAGGGTGATGAGACACTGGCACAGGTTGCCCAGGGTGGTTGTGGATGCTCCCTCCTTGGAGGTATTCAAGGCCAGGTTGGATGAGGCTTTGAGTGACCTGTTCTTGTGGGAGGTGTCCCTGCCTATGGCAAGGGGTTTGAACTAGATGATCTTTGAGGTCACTTCCAACCTTACCATTCTATGATTCTATCATTCTATGAAATAGCAGTCACACCAACGTACAGTTAATCATTAGAGTGATTTAATAATTGTAGAAGACAAGTTTATTTCTGTATTTTTTCTTATTTCAAATGGATCTAGGGAAATGGGTCCTGATTTCTTGCAGAAGAGAGGATTTTGTGTATGTCTGTATGCATCTCTGGCACCTTCTGAATTCATTGGGCGACTTCCACCGGATTTGTCATAGGAGTAAAGATGTCTAAGATAAGTTAAGCTTCTAAAAGCAGATGGCCAGGTGGAAAAAAAATTATGTTGTGAGGACCTGACAGTAGGAAAAAGAACAGAACAGCAGTGCATATTAGTAGACATGAGAGAATCCATATGGGGGAAAACCCCTTACAGATGTCCCAGCTGGAGTAAAATGTTAGGTATCAGTCACTCATCCATCAGACACAAATCTAAACGAAATGGATTTAATTGATCCTGGTGCACTTTTTTTTTTTTTTTTTTTTTTTTTTAATTCATCATGCCTTGTGTTATCTGTATTCAAGTGTTTGGGTAAGATTAAGAAAACATCTTTTTGCAGAAACATCCTTAAACATATAGGTGATTATGTGTTCTTTGGAAAAGGAGCAGTATTTTCTGTGAGCAGAGAACTGGAGCAGGATGTGAATAACTGGGATTCAGTAACAGCATGCTCAGTGATACCAGGTAAATATCTTCCATTTTGCCATCCCTGGAACCATTATCTGTTTTAAAATTTTGATTAATGATATTTAAGTGTTTTGACTACTGAAAAAAAAAATCTCTGAGATAGGTATAATTACAAACTCCATGGTTTCTTGCTGCTGTGAAATTAGACTGTAAGATCTTTGAATCACAGTTCAAAAATACATATACAAGAGTGGCCACTTTAATTGATACAAAAACATAAAGTCACTGAAAAAACACAAACAAGAAACTCCAAAACCCCACAACAACAACAATAACCCAAAAGCAAGAGTTTCTCTTAATGCTAATGTCAAATGATACCACACATATGGAAAAACAATTGGTTTAGCTCTTTAGTAAGTAAAGTTTGAATATGTTGCTATCAATACAATCATGTATAGTGAATGATTGTGGCTTATAGATAGAGAGGAACTTCAGTACACTGCTGTTAACTGGATCTCTACTGATATGAGGCATGTGAAATACTCTGTCAGATCCTAAAATATAAGGAGGCTTGAGAGGCTACATTTTCTGTCTCTCCAATTCAACCTAACAATTTCTTCTTCTCTTTGAATAAAAAACCTTGAGGAAAATTTTTTCCAGGGCTAACATCTCTGGAAGCTTTTAAGGAACGCTAAAGCTTTGATGATGTCATTACAGACTTAGAGGATGAGTATGAATGAGAGTTTCTGGAAAGGTTTAAGCCATACAGTGCTCTAATGAGCTGCAGATAAGGAGTTACTGGTTGGGTCTGTTGATTCTCCATGTTACTTGAGTATGACAGAGTTTTATATCATGGCCAGAACTAAAACTTAATTTGTTCTGGACCTAAAGCTCGGGTGCTAGATGGCAGAGCAGGGTTAGAATTGAAGGTAATCGGAAAGATACATTACGACTTTGTCTCATCTCTGGTGAGGGAAGCCATGATAGCTCGAGGCATAAAATGTAAGCTATTTTCTGGACGAGAGGAACTACTTTATCATAGAAAAGTCATTTTAACAGCATGTCGTGTAAATAAATTAATCAAATGCTGGCCAGATTTTTTTGCAAATTTGTGTGGTTACATTAGGGTCAGCTGGAGCCCAATTAACTTGCGTTAGCTTCCCAGGGTCATCTGATCTTGGTAATTTTCATCATTCCAATAAAACTGGGTTTGATTTCTGGTGTGGGGAGAACAGCTGTGATTCCAGGACTTTGGCTTTGTGTAATTCCAAGAGCAGTGTGCAAACAAACTAATCATTTGAGAACTCAGCAATGAGCACGGGGAAGTGTGAGTTATGTGCATCAGTAACTTGTGCAAGGGAACTAATTAGGAGCAGATGCTCAAGTTTTCCTGGTGTTCATATGAGGAGAACAAATTGCCCGCTGGCAGAAAAAGCCATCTGTAAAAATGGTGTTCCAACCTCATAATTTGAAATATTTTCATTATATTCCTGATTTGCATGCACAAAATAAATTCAAAAAATATATATATACACACACACATACATATATATATGTATATATATATATATATATATATACACACACACACACACACTCATATATATTCAATCAGCAATGTGCCTGAGTTAGGTAAGGCTTAAGGTCTGGATTATGTCATTCAGCAGTTCTGTAAGACTATTACAAATTCAGCTGAAGATTACATGTACATGAACCACTGTTCAGGAAAAAATAATAGATATTTCCTCAAAAATCTCAGAAAACATGAGTAAGAAATGTTATTCTTCTCTATTTTCCTAGAAAAATACTAAGAATTTGCTGGTAAAGAAATGCTTCTCTCTTTTTTTCTGTTTCACTAGACAATAAAATATATGAGTAGTTAAAACACTGGTGTCATGCAAAGCAGTAATGTTCTGAAAACATGAAAACATATTCCCTCCGCATTGCAACATCCAGCCTCTTTTAAAAATAATGAATGCTAAAGTGTTTAGGGATCTCTTTGTATAAACTGTGTGTGTATGTATGTCCCACACAGTGAAAGACTTGTCCATTCCCTACAGATGTCAGCTGGGACATAAAAGCTTCTTTTGGCTGTGCTCTCCTAGTCCTCCTGCCTCCCTAGAATCCTTCCCTCCACCACCTGGGTGCTGCACTAATTGTTTTAAACCCAGATCACAAACCATAGACTGGAGAAGAGATTATTTGTTTCTCAGTCTACTGTAGCTCAAAACTGACTTTCCAGAAGTCTTAGGAGAGGGTCATTATGATAGCATTAAGGTGGTTGTTGGGATAGTTATCCTTTTGGGGAAATCTTGACCTCACTGGCTGGTCAGCTTCATTGCCTGCTCTTGCCTGCCAAAGGCTGAAAAACACTCCACTGCCTTTAGCTTACTGCTATTACTGCAACGCTGCCAAACCTGCAAGGGAGTCATCAAATATGATTTAATCATAGAATGGTAAGGTTGGAAGGGACCTCAAAGATCATCTAGTTCCAATCCCCCTGCCATAGGCAGGGACACCTTACCCTAGATCAGGCTGCCCAGAACCTCATCCAGCCTGGCCTTAAACACCTCCAGGGATGGGGCCTCAACCACCTCCCTGGGCAACCCATGCCAGGCTCTCACCACTCGCATGCTGAAGAACTTCCTCCCCACCTCCAATCTGAATCTCCCTACCTCCAGCTTTGCTCCATTCCCTCTAGTCCTGTCACTCCCTGATAGCCTAAAAATTCCCTCCCCAGCTTTTTTGTAGCCCCCTTCAGATACTGGAAGGACACAAGAAGGTCACCTGGGAGCCTCCTCTTCTCCAGACCGAACATTCCCAATTCTTTCAGTCTGTCCTCATAGCAGAGGTGCTCCAGCCCTCTGAGCATCACAGAATGGTAGGGGCTGGAAGGGACCTCAAAAGATCATCCAGTCCAACTTCCCTGCCAGAGCAGGACTCCTTTTTTTTTTTAATACTCCTTCTCCTCATCTCCTTCCTTTCCTTTCCATCTCCTCTTTCTCCTCATCTTCCCCTTTTCCTCTCCATCTCCTTCCTTTCAGCACCACCTCTCCTTTTCCACCCTATCTGCTGCTTTCCAACCCTGCACCAGATTTCCCCAAACTCAGAGCACCTGTGTTCTGCTGGAGTCTTCTCCCACCCCAGGTGTGGCCACTTTGCCCTCCCTGCCCACTCCCCTATTTAATTTGCCCCAGGAAAGGTAGAAGCCCCAAGTTTGCCCAACTGGGCAGAGGATCCTCCTCCTGTCACCAGAGGTGAGTCCCCATGGTGCACACTGGGTGTATGGGAGTGGGATCAAAAGGCCGGGGGGCCTGGTGGCCCCCCGGTTAGCTAGGAGTAGGCTCCAGTGATCATTATAATGTTACTCACAGGTGCTGGTTGAGCTCTTCTCTGTTTAACTGTTTGTTTTTGCTCCTTTGTAAAATGCCAGGAATGTAGCTGGGAAATGTTTGAGAAGCCTTGAATGAGCATGGAGGGAATCATAGAATCACAGAATGGTAAGGTTGGAAGGGACCTCATCTCTTCATTTTGCAAAGTTACTCCTGTACTTGCAAAATGTGTCCCTTCTAGGGTGTACTTCAGCTGTGATCTGAGTAATTCAAGAGATGGAGACATCCTCTAATTTTTTAAGATAATTTTCTTCAATGTCTAATGGCAGACATGGATTAAAGAAAAACTATAGCTACTTTCCTAAGTATAGTTTTTATAGCTCTGATTTGCTACTTTGTGTTACTCTCTTCCATTCTAGATTCAAAGAATCTGTTAGTGACTAATATATCCTTCATGTGAAGATACTCAGACATCCAAACAAAATCAGCACTAAATCTTTTTGAGAAGCTGAGTATGTGGAATTCTTTAGATGCCTTGCTACAGGAACATATTTGCTGATGAAATGTGTGTGCTGCAGCCTGTGGGCTTGTTCTTCTGGTGACATCTCTCAAGACTTAAGGACAATGTTTTCTCCAGCCCTTAGTTTCATTGGTTCCTTTCTCCTTCTTTCCTAAACATTCGGCATTGTTTTCTGCAAGATTCATGGAATCACAGAATTAACCAGGTTGGAAAAGACCTCTAGGATCATCGAGTCCAACCTATAATGACAGTAGTGAACCAGCATGTGACTACTAAACATGAGGATCATCATCTTGGACAGACAAACTTGAACACACATGGTTTAACCTCAGCATGAGGAGAAACTTCTTTACAGTGAGGGTGGCAGAGCACTGGAACAGGCTTCCTAGAGAGGTTGAGGAGTCTCCTTCTCTGGAGACTTATCACAAGGCTAAATCTAAACCAATCTTTCTACCCTCCCATTCTTCAGTTTCCCTTACCCAGGAAGAACTTCACTGAAATCAATGGAATTGTACCGAGATATTCAGAAACATAACAACTGTGATGTAGTAACTTACAAATTTTTTGTCCTTTGAAGTGTCTGAATTGGAACCATATACCTTGCACTAGACATATCCTCTATCAGCCATGTGTTGGTGAGCCCAATGTACAAATTACTCTGGAAGACCCTATGGGCAGCTTTGAGCAGTGCAGAACAGATTATTATAAAGTCCCAAGCCTTTAAAACTATCTGGGTCACTGTTACTAGCAGGAATAGAACCAGAGAAGAGTTCAAAGTGGAAGACATCTAGGGTGGGACATGTAATTTTTTTCACTGCATTGACAAACTCTAAAAATACATTGCCAGTTGTGTACCAGCACCTTGAAATAGGTTCCAGTGTTACCTAAAGCCATGTCCTGCCCAACATCAGTAGGCTTTGCCAACTTTGCGTTGGATTCTCTCAGCTGTTTAGTCTCATTTTCTGCAAACATTTTTTTTTTTTTCTGCTGCAGGACACTGTGGTTCATTTTTATTGTATGTTCTTGTTATTGTCTTAGGCAAAGGAAGGAGCTCTCTGTCTAAGAGTTTTCTGACCTCTGTAAAGACAGACATGGTTGAAGAGTGCTAGCTGCTGAAAAGGCCAAGAGAATGAAGACAAAGCAGGGTTAAGTTCATAAGTTGGTTGAGTTTAAAGATCCCATATGTGAGGTTTATGGAATCATGGTTTTTGGTTTTAAAAGATTTTTATAAAGTTTTCACAAAATACAAATGAAAAGCCATAAACAAAACCCAGGATCCTGGTCAGAGTTACCCTGAAATAAATCTGGAGTAACTGCCTTGGAGTCAAGCAACGACTCCAACTTTATGTTGCTGGGGCTAAAAAGAGAGCATGACCCCATGAGTATTTTCAAATGTGCACTTATAAAGTATGCAATGTTCTCTTAATAATTTAGGCTAAGAAATTTACAGGCTGCCATTCACTAAGGACTGAGTTTAACTGGTGATGTTTTGATTTAAATGCTCTTTTGGATTCAAGTGTCATAAGAATGGAATGTGTCCAGTGACCCACACAGACTTTCCTGTGCCTCTTATCAGCATCACAGCTAGTGGTCCCCAGGCACCAGGAGATTGTACTCATGACACCTCTGTCAGACAGGAAAGCATTATATTCTCTGGAGAAACTGAGGTACATGGCAATGAGTGGTTTCCTCTGGGTCACAAGGGGAAACCTGCTCTAGGGTGAGGATAAACCTCTTACTGACTTTGTCATAGCTGGGATTTGACTTGGACTTCCCCAGGACCCATAGGGGGCTCAGCGAAGTGTTGGGTCCGAGAAGAGTCTTCAGGGTAGAAACTGTCAATATGCCAGGCCAGGACTTTTCAGTTGGTGAAATCAAAAGAAGACTGAAAGACATTCCCCTTGCATTTCCACCTCTACCATTGCGGCTGTTCCTTTTTAAAAAGAGAGTCTTATTGACCATGGCATGAAAAGGCATAGGCTGCCTTGGCTGTAAACATCTCCTCTGCTTTTACAGAACATGAGATCCTGGGACTGACCTTTTTTGTCCTAGCTGATCTGGATTTGGTTAGTGTTATTATGGTTTGTTTCCCTTATTCCAAAATTGCATAAAGACTATCTTCTTTTGAATCCTTGTAGTCTTTTCCTTGGTACTGGGGGGAGGGCCCTACAGTATACTGCTCAGAGTGAGTCCCCCCACAGAGTTAAATTACACATAGAACCTGAACTCCTGGCCCTGCTGCAATGAAGGGAAGACTTGGCAGCCAAGCAGGGATTTCACCCAGACACGAGCTCTTTCTTCTGAGCGCTTTGCTCTGCAGGATGTACATTTTCCATTAGAATCTCACTCTGGGACCCTACAAGGGTGCTGTGAGAAAACCACTGTTGTCTCTTATATCAGATTTAAGGGCTGCAGTGCTGAAGCCATGAAAGCTCCACAGAGGCTAGGCAGTCAAATCCACGGAAATCAAATGAGAATTTGAGTAAAGCCCCTGGTTAATAAGTCATTCCCAAGTCCAATAAACGTAACTGGAAATAAATTGCATCCATACATTTCACAGTTTGATTTACATTAAAATGAAAACACGAGAAAGACCTGCCATCGACAAGTTCAAACAATGCAAAATTCTGCACAGTTTGTGTTTATCCGACCATAATTTATAGCTCAAATATTCCATTGAGATATAAATAAATCAATAGTAGTACACTGCTTGTGATTTATCTTGGAGCCAGATGATTGTTTTCCTATGCTGGTAGTGTAGACCTATCACAAAAGCCACCACATGTACAACATATTGCTGTTCAAGGTCCAAGCGAAATGCCTTCTGACACATGGCCTCTTTTTACAGCTAAGACAGCTTTGCTTCTGTTCAAACCTCAACCTAGCCAAGTTTCTCATGTGCTCAGTATCTGAAATGAAACTGTCACTCCGCTCTAGATTTAATCTCCTGATGGGCTTTTGACAAATGAGGTTCAATTACTGAACCCTTCAGTACCAGCATTGCACCAAGGAGGTCGGTTTGGAAGGGGTGGAGGAGCATGTTCATGCACCACTTGACCGCTGACAGAAGCAGTGATTCAGAGCTGGTAGCATTGTTATTCAGTAAATATTATTGGATGCAGAAGAGAAAGGAATTCTCCCCCAGTCTCCATGGCTCCTATGGCTCTTGGCAGAGTTTCTGAGGTGAGTGAGTCATTAGCAGCTGTTCAGGAGGGAAGGGAAGGCTGAGCAACAGCATGCCATGGCTTCTAGCTGGGCTCCTCCACCCTTCCAGGAGTTCAAGCCTTTTTTTTCCTCCAAGTATCTGAGGTTATAGAAGAAACCTTGGTGCTCTGAATTGTATGTTGGCTTTGGTCTTATATTAAATTATGACATTAATTTAGCATTTTCCAGAATGGACACTATTACAGTCATATAAGAATTAAGGCAGGAAGGACCTCTGGAGAGATCGTGTAGTTCAACCTCCTGCTAAAGCAGGTGTGTCTTGAAGATGGACAGAGACTGCAGATCCTCTCTGGAATCCCACCTCTCTGGAATTCCCTCTGGAATTCCCCTCTGGAATGCCCTTTAGTTGCTCTTACAACAGAGAGTAGACAGAGATGGATTTACACACCTACTTTAATCAGGAAAATTGCTAAAGGGGCAAAGAAAAAACAAAAGATGAGTTTGTTCATCCTACTGTGGCACACTCTGACCTTCCATGTGCGGAATCATCTCTCCTGACTAGGGTGGATACTGTCCCAGCTTTTTGGGAAGGGGGGCAAGAATTCACTGGGAAATCACTTTGGGTCCACTGACAGTAGCAAATCCTTTATCAGGACCAGACTGACTTGCAGCCCAGAATTTCCCTAGGCTATTTCAGCTAAGCCAAATCTTTGCTGCACTTAACATTTGTCACCAGGGTCTAAATACAGATCCTGGTGTCCCTACTGAATTTTTCATACCCCTGGCCATCAGCTCTTGCTCTAAGACCACCTTGACAGCAGGTCTCAGCTGTCAGCAAACCAAGGTTGCTGTTGATACAGCATCCCACACCATTTTATGCATCAGAACCCTGCCCACTATTTAGCTGGGTTAGCACCTTTCAAAACCCACTGCATGACCTGCACATCCTACATTCCTCAGAGGCCTCCATCTCACTGGCCTCTGCATGGTTTCCAACTGCATGTTAGCCTTTTCCCGGGCAGTCCTTGGTATCTGCCCATGGTGCTCCTCTGCTTGTGTTCCTCCACCACAACCTCTCCCTCCTTGAGAGCCTGCCAGCATAGGAATTGGGCAGGATTTCCTGCTGCCTTTCAACCCATTCAGATCTTTGAGAGTTTGAGGGAGTCAGTTTCTTCTATGTGCTTGTCTCCATGCCAGTCAAAGCCCTTGGGACAGGCCTAGCTCTCAACATGCCTCCGGCATTCACACCTCTGTACTGGGTCTGCATAACACCACAGACAATGCAGGCATGGTCTGTACTTCAAGAAAACATGGTGACCCCCCTCTCCTAGACACATGATCAAGGTAACACTTTATATCCAAACATTCACAGACAGGTTATTTGTTGCCGTTCTCCCCCTCCTTATAGTTTAATGTCCTGCAAGTGTCACTGATTGAGCTCATGCCTGGATCTTTGTGCTAAAAGCCTGTTTGGCTAATGCACTGGAAAGTGTACTCCCCCACCTCTGTCTCACACTCAGGCCGAGCACTTAGTCTTTTATTTGAGTCTGCCATTGAAATGGACAAAGGGATTCAAATCTCCTAAAACCTTATTTCCAGCCCCAGCAGCTCAGGGCTTGGAGACAAGCTTCATAGACAGGCTGGGCTATTTCTGCTTCACACACTGCCATCAGTGACAGCAATTTTGAAATCCATTTTTAGAAGGAACTCTGCCTATGGCAGATGAATCCAGGTGAACAGCCCTTGTCTGTAATTACCATGCCTTGCTTCTGAGAGGCAGTTTCTTTAGATTTACAACTACTCTGTTAAAAGTTGCAACTTACAGGTTTTTTTGTGAGCAGGCAAAGCTAACGTTATCCATGAAGATTTTCCACGTGGCTTAGCTCTGTTTTACAAGGACTTCCTTGTTGATACCAGCACACAGATGCTAAGCTAAAGTTGGTCTGGAATTTGGGCACCCACTGGACTTTGCTGAAATACTTCTTAGGTGATCTTCAGGAAAGGTAAATGGCTGAGAAGCAATGGAGCAGCCCAGGCTCAGCAGCATGCTGGGCACATCGGCAGCCCCTTGGGGCTTACTGTCCCATTCCTGCAGGCAGCCACTCCAGATCACCAATTTTTCTCATTTCTCTTCCCCTGATTTCCTTGGATATTGTTGACATATTTCAGATTCCCCTTCAGTGTGGGAAAATGGAACTTAGGTCCTTGCTTAATCCTGGACCTGCAGGCAAGGAAGGTGCCTCCAGCTGAGGTCACTGAGTGGGACTGGTTAACCCAAACTTTCTTTTTTTTCTCTCTCTTCCCTAAACCATCACATAATTACCTATACTGTGGTGGCACTGTGGGAGTTTTAATTTACCAGTTTTTAGTACAGTTCTTTGAAAGCCACACAGTTCATTAGTAAACTATGGTTCTGGTTTCTTTTTGTCAGAAATTGCTGCAAAGTTGGACATTGAATTTTTGCTTTCACTGGGGTTGTTTGCCTGATACCAGATTCATGACAGAGAGGAACAGTTTGCTGTAGGCAAGGACTGTTCATTGTGCCTTTGTTTTAGCAGAGTGCTTAATCAAGCGCTTACATTTAAGCACAAGCATAGTTCTATCGAAGTTAGTGGGACCTAAAGGTACATGTTCTGTACACATTCTTTGAGATTCAGAACCAGTCCTGTCAAGTGAATAACTCATTCATTTGACAGATTTGATTTGTGTCTTATTTTTATGCCTTTATTTTTTTTCAGTGAACTAATTTTCTTTATTTACTCTTTCTCTTTTTTCTTTACTACTTGGCATCCATTAATTTCCAGTACTGCCTAACCGTATAGGCTTTATCCCTCTCCTCCCCATTTGATTTCTCTTCAACCTCCAATCCTTTGCAATTCCAGCATTTCTCCTTGTAGTACACCTTCTGGTCAAGAATCAGCAGTGTCTATATTTTGTGCTATTAAGTGTAGTTGCCTCAGACTTGTTTTCAAGCTGCAAATTTTGATGAAATGCTGTTGTTGGAACAAAATGTTTATAATACTTTCTGGAGTTCCCCTTTATCTAAAATCTGTCCAGCTGCTAAATTCCAGCTGTGGCCAAATATTTAGCAATATCATAGAGTCACAAGAATGGTTTAGGTTGGAAGGGACCTCAAAGATCATCCAGTTCCAATCCTCTGCCATAGGTAGGGACAGCTCCTACTAGAACAGGTCATTCAAGGTCTCATCTAACCTGGCCTTGAACACCTCCAGGGAGGGAGCATCCACAATGTCCCTGAGCAACCTGTTCCAGTGCCTCACCACCCTCACTGTAAAGAACTTCTTCCTAATATCTAGTTTAACTCTTCCCCCTTTCAATTTGAACCCATTACTCCTCATCCTGTCATTATAAAGACCTTGTAAATAGGTCATTATATAAGACCTTGTAAATAGTCCCTCCCCAGCCCTCCTGCAGGCCCCCTTCAGACACTGGAAGGCTACTATAAGGTATCCTCGAAGCCTTCTCTTCTTCAGGATGAAGAGCCCCAGCTATCTCAGCCTGTCCTCATAGCAGAGCTGTTCCAGCCCTCTGATCATCTTCATGGCCCTTCTCTGGACTCACTCCAACAATTTGATGTCCTTCTTGTGTTAGGGGCTCCAGAACTACACACAGTACTCCAGCTGGGGTCTGACAAGAGTGGAGTAAAAGGGGGACAATCACCTCCCTTGCCCTGCTGCCCATGCTTCTCTTGATACAGCCCAGGACCATTACAGATAATTTCTACCCTGTTACTTAATAGAATTTTACCTACATAAGCTTTGAGGCAGTACTCTGTGATGGGTGAGAGGTTATTTGCTGTGGTGCAGGAATGCAGCCACTTCTGGTAAGGAGCAGAGCAGCTGCATAAATTTATTTGGCACGCAGTTATTGGAAATACCGGATATGGAGCAAACCAAACCATAAGAGAGACTTTCAGGAGGCAGAGTACAAACATTTACCATGTTGAGTTACAATCTGGGTAGAATGTCGTGTTCCTGCAGCACTTTAAGATAATGCTATGAGATCCTCAGTGCAAATAAGACATCTGCTTTTTGCCTCCATCAGACAGGTGACTCTTCTGTAATATTACACCCTTGGAAATACAGTGGAGCTTATGATCAGTGAAAAGCTAAAAAAGAGTTCTGGTTTTGTAGCTACATTTATGTTACTTGTCCATTAACAATACAGATCCAACTCTGTTAATAGAAGGTGACATGATCACAGCCAAAAGTAATACACTTGCAGGCAGGCCAAAAAATATTTATAGCCCATCATTAAGACAATTTGGGAAATTAATATGTGTTCTGTGTATACATATTGTACTTAGTTTTTTTCTCCACAGGAGATGCTTATCGTGAATTTTCTGTCTATTGCAACAACAACAAAACATTAAAAAAAAAAAAAAGGCAAGGAAAAAATCCCAAACTGACATTATTTATTATATTGCCATTGAAAAAACATCATGAAAGTAAGTTGTAAAAGCTATTGGGCAACATTAAACTTATGCTGCTGAGTTCACAGGCCATCTCAGGGGACTCCGTGAACTTCTGTGTGCTCTGAGAGCTGGAATCTCTTGCACAGTTCTTGGGCACCGTCTTTGTTTTTGCAGTTTACAAATTAGTGGGCTTGAGGGTAAGATAAATTATGAATGGGGGTAGACTTCAGACTAGCAAAGACTGTGGGCCTTTGTGGTGAACTTCAGGAGCATTGTTTCTTCTGTCATGGCTAACATCTTTTGAATAACAGGAGCCTGAGATGGGAATCTGGGGTTAAAATTGCCACCAGAATGGATGTGTAAATAGAACCATGTGAATTTCTCAAACAGTTGTTTTTTTTTTTCACTGGCAATCGTAGGCTTGGGGTGACTGAAATGTATAAATTAATGTCAGACTTACAAAATTGTTTTGCCCAAGTCCCTCCCTTCATGAAAAAAAAAAGAAAACATCTCCTTTTGACATTTTCTGAGCAAAACATTTTGGTTCCTTCATTATAAATGTCCCATGTAAATGTTTAATTTAGCCCGTTTTAAAAAAAATACTTTTAAAAAAATATTATATCAAGGATGAAACAAAAGGTGGTTTGAGGTCAGCCACAACATGTTTTCTTTATTTTTAATTTTAATGTCATTAAAAAGAAAAGAAAAGAATCATTATCAAGTGGATCCACATCACGTTAAAAATTGTACTTCATTACCTGCTGGAACAGCAAATTAACTAGAAGCCTATTATTCACTGACTTTGTGTGCAAAGTGATCTCTGAATTAGTTTTAATGACACAACAAAGAAGTAAGGCCAATTGTACATCATGTCTTTCTTACTTCACCAAACAGAACAATTCTGCCCTCCAGGCAAGAGGCAGAGGGGAATTCTGGGCCAATTTTCAAAGCATTTGTCATTGATGGCTACACTGGGACAGCTGAGTGAGAGATGAAAATTGGGCCAACAGAGTCATACAGAGGAAAAAAGTGTTTATTGCATTAAGAAAAGTATAAATCAAAGTGGGCTAAAGTGTGTGAAATCACTGAATTCTTGGGGGGTTAAAGCTTTTAATTTTTCTTCAATAAAGGCAATAGAAAAAAGGGAAGAAGATGATTCTTCTGAGGTCACAGCCTCTGATGTTGCTAGAAATTATGTGGGAGGAATGGTCCCACACAGTTCCCTGGGGCTGCAGAGGGGTGATGACACAAAGCTCACTTAATCTCACTTTTTAAAACTCTGCAAAAGGAAATTTACATTTAGATGCAATGGAAGAAGCAGAGCTACACTTTGAAGCACTCTGAGTTAGTATGCTGTCACCAAAAATGATCTGTTGTTGAATAAAACCTTTCTCCCCAAATCCAGTCAGACAGCAGCAGTTTGGGTGAAAATTAAATCTGGCCTTTCTGAATGAACAAATCCTGTTAAGGACCAATGGTTTGTGTTGCTGAGGCACCCAGTCATTGCAATATTGTTCTTACTGCTTGACTGGATTCTCTACAGGATGAATTAAGCTTCTATATATGACTGTGGGTCTTTATCATTACACATTCTGTCAAGAACAAGATAAATGGCCTATGATTTACAGACACAGCTGGTGGCCCATGCTGTAAGTCAAAGACCATTTTAATACCACTATGCACCATTGGTAACATTAATGTGATGGAGATCTTGGTTGGGGCTTCACATGGAGAGAGAGTTTACTTTGTACCTAAAATGGTGATCTGAGCCTCTGAAATATGAGAAATATAGCACACCCTCTTCAAATTCAGCATTGTTCCTACAGGCAAGGAAGTTCTCTCTGAGTATTTACAAGTAAATCTGCAGAATAGTTTATAAGATCAAAGCAATTCAAATCTGAGTCCATTAAGTGTGTAGTACCTACAAATTTTGGTTTTCACCCAGTTCTCAAAGCTTCAGATTCATGGAAACTTGTTCACAAGCCACGACTGGAAACATATTCAACAGTAACTATATCTATTTGCTGTGAGTGGAAGAGCTAGGGAAATGGTAATGTCAGTAGCTCAGGTGAGTGTAGCCATTGTGCCTTCAGGGAGAAATAGAAAGCTCAGCAGATTGTGACCTAAAGTTCCTGGCTTCTTTGCTAACACTGGGATGACCAGTCGTAACGTCACCCTGCCAGCAGTCACCTCTGACAGGGAAACTGAGGTGGCTGCAGCCCTGCAAGGGCTGTATTCTGTGGTGCAGTGTGTTTGGCTGGTGAAACCATTTGCCAGCAGAAAGCGTGGTGATCAGTGCAGTGCTTTGCCATGTAGTCTCAGCAGGCTTCCCTTCACCTGCTGTCGTGCAGCAACACTTTTGCTCTAATGTGGCTAAGGATGTGTGCTCAGCACTAAATAACTTCTCATTTTCTGACTTTCTACCTCCTTTGAAAAAACCAGTGGCTCCTTGGAAGGATTACAGAAAGCATTGTACTAGGTCTTCACAAAGGCTGGTTTTGTAATGTAAGGTATGATATCCAATTCCTGGATTTATCAGGAAAATAGTAACATCCAATAGATTCCTTAAGGCAGTGTGATCCTGTGAATGACACTAATTGAACTATCACTGCAATCAGAACTGTGCCCTACAGTGCTGAAAACATGAGTTTGTCTTGTTTGAGAGGAGACGAAGCTTAACACTTGGAAGATTTTTCCTCTTCTGGATTTAACCACTAGAGGGAATGATAGCAAAGTTTATGTGTTTTGTCAGACTATCCGTTCTGTGTATCAGCCATGACTCCACCATTCCTCTATTGCCGTGAGGTGCCCTATCCATGGGAGTGTAAATCCTCACCCATACCAGGCTGGACTCACCCTTGCAGAGCTTCTGAAATGCTTACTTCTCCCTGTGCATCCAGAGTATGGTGTTTGCATTTGCATGGGAGAAGATCCTAACAAATAAAATCTTATCCACACTGCTAGAGCATTTTCATTAGTGAAGGCTAGTGGTCTTCCAGGAAGGTTTTCTATCCTTGCTCTCTCTGTCTCACTGGATTTCTCTTACTGTTTAGGAAGGCCTTAGTTAGAGCAGCAAAACACCACCATGGTGCAGAACAACAGGATGAAGGAGAGATATGAAGCGGAGAGATGACAGGAGATAATGGGAGACCAGCTGATTGGAAGCACATCTGTTTCACCAGTAATAAGCCCTGATTTCAGTTATTCTGGGTCTCACAGTATTTACCAAAAGGAATATTCAGTAGAGAGATGTGTTGTATTTCCAGCAGAGTAGAACTAACATGAAGCATCCCCTAATTTCATAAGCATCTGAATAATCAAGTCTCAACACTGAGTGCATATCTATATCCATGTTAATGGAGTAATTGAAGCCAGATTTTTGCTCTATGTTTTCTCTGTATGTTAAAGCAATCCATATGTTTTCATGTCCCATAGTTACTTCCAAAGCAAACATCTTAAACACTGCAATATAGGTGCTGTTTGAAACTCAGCCTGGCCTAATAAGACAATTACAAGAATGCATAAGCCATGTGCTAGGAAATAGCAATATTGTAGCAATATGAAACATGTACAAATATATTATAATTGTTTATGTTACTCAAACATGTTGCTGCAATGGCTTTTAAATTTCCTGGGTCACAAAAGAAGCATTTTTTGTATAACATTATGACCAAAGATATTGATAAGCGTAATAAAAATTAATTACTCACCCCTCTCCCACCCTAAGTCATTAGTCAAAATTATGTTAGCATTTTTCACTGGCGCTATAAGCCTTGCAACTCCTGGAAAACACTCAAAAAGTGGCTGTTGCTCTGGCAAAAGTGCAACATTTTTTATATTTTAAAACGTAAAGCTTCACTGCTGTTTTGGTTTTCTGGCAGGTAGTATCTCTGAAGTTACATCTGCAGCGAAGGAAAAGCTTTTAAGCCTTTGTCAGAAGTTCACAATGTCAGCTCACACGTACAAATCTTTGGGCCTTTTAATTATCCCTACTCTTCAGAAAGAAGGGCCTTGAAAGGAAATGTGGTTGCTACTTGATGATAAAAATTACCCTCACATTGCAGGGTTCCTCCTAATTGCCTGTGGGACCTGGCTGAATTCGTTGCTTTCCTTGTGTTCCTGTGTCCAGGTTGTCCTTCCTGCTGAGTAAGAAGGAAGGACCTCACGGTGCAAGGGTGACAGAGCTGTCCTCCACCGTGTGCTGCTTCTCGTACACCTGGCACTGTGCAGAGCTCTGCCTCCCGTTGGGTTGGGTTGGCATCGCAGCTGCCATTAACATCCTATGAACCACTCCTGTCTCTTGTGATGCAGGCAGGAGCTCGAATACTTGAATACAAAGCCTAGTTCATGGTTCAAGAAACAGAGGCAGTTCAGATGGACATTTTCTGGGTTTGTGTTTTAAGGCTGATTTTACCCTCATTGTCCTAGTAGGGCTTGGGGCAAAAACGTTGGAAAAGCAGTTTTGCCTGAGAAGCAGTGAGGTGAACATTTGCTTCTTTGACACTTAAGATTCACAGTTCCTCTGTTTCCTCAAATGAATGCCAGTTACTTCATCCCATTCACACTTCCATTCAGTGGGAGAAAAATGTTGCCTCAAAAGTACCCAAAGGAGCATGTAACCTCCCTAGGATTTGCTGTGTGAGTTCAAAGTTCTGGGGCTGCTAATTTTAAAAGCAACAGTTAATAACTGAAGCCAGCTCCTGCTGCCAACGGCACCTTCCAAAATAATGGTGTGTGTGTTATAAGAGAGTGTTTGAACAAGGGACCACCTACTGACATCACTGAGGTCAGGACCCACTTGCTGGAGGGTACCTGGGGACAGCAAATTGCAGCCCCATGGGGCATCAGGTCTGCAAAGCAGGACAAAATGGGAAGGGAAATGAGGAGCATGGTAGGGCAGGGAAGTTAAAAGAAAGAGGAAGTTTCATAGTTGCTGAACTGATTTCTAGAATCTTGCTGACTTTGATAAGCAGTTTGGAAAAAAAACAAGAGTGGGATTTTAAATCACCAGACCCTTTCCCCTGGATAGCTGCAAACCAAGGTTTTTGGCTTTTCACTTTGAAAGAAGATTTTTCATTTATAAATAGACATGATAAAAAGACATATTTGCATTTCATGTTAAAGAACACGAAAGCAAAAAGTAACCCTGGGTTTTGGATTTAGTGAAAATTATCTCCTCCTCCATTTATCTTTTTTTTTTTTTTTTT